>JAKKPZ010000904.1:0-13324 GCA_022814885.1 Ditylenchus destructor | reverse complement strand
CATCAACCCCAACAACCCGACCGGCGCGCTGTACTCCGACGAGCTGCTGAAGAGCATCGTCGACATCGCGCGCGAGCACGGCCTCGTGATCTTCGCCGACGAGGTCTACGACAAGGTGCTCTACGACGGCGCGAAGCACACGGCCATCGCCAGCCTGTCGACCGACGTGCTCACGCTCACCTTCAATTCGCTCTCCAAGAGCTACCGCTCGTGCGGCTACCGCGCAGGCTGGCTCGTGGTCTCGGGCGACAAGCGCAGCGCGCAGGACTACATCGAGGGCCTGAACATGCTCTCGAACATGCGCCTGTGCGCCAACGTGCCGGGCCAGTGGGCCATCCAGACGGCATTGGGCGGCTACCAGAGCATCAACGACCTCGTGTGCGAGGGCGGCCGCCTGCGCCGCCAGCGCGACCTGGCCTACGAGCTGATCACCGCCATCCCGGGCGTGAGCTGCGTCAAGCCGACCGCTGCGCTGTACATGTTCCCCAAGCTCGATCCGGAGGTCTATCCGATCGAGGACGACCGTCAGTTCTTCCTCGAGCTGCTGAAGGAAACCCGGGTGATGCTGGTGCAGGGCACCGGCTTCAACTGGGCCACGCCCGACCACTTCCGCATCGTGTTCCTGCCCCATGAGGACGACCTGCGCGAGGCCATCAACCGCATCGCGAAGTTCCTGGAGCAGTACCGCTTGCGCCGCAAGTCGCGCCAATGAACTCCGCCCGCATCGCTGCCGCCGCGGCGCTGTCGTTCGCCGCGCTTTCCGCGGCCGCTGCCGGAGCTGCCGCCAAGGAGGGCGTCTCGTTCTCGCACAACGATTGGGAACTGGCCTGCGACAACACCCGCACCTGCCGCGCCGCCGGCTACCAGGTGGAGAGCGGGAGCGCATTGGAGCCGGTGTCGATGCTCATCACCCGCCGTGCGGGCCCCGGCACCCCCCTCGAGATCGACCTGCAGACCGGCGGGCAGGAGGAGCCCAAGGGCTCGGTGCGCTTCAAGGTCGGCAAGGCCACCCTGTCGGGCCTCAAGGACAGCGCCTTCAGCCTCGACGAGGCCCAGATCCGCACCGTGCTGCCCGAACTGCTCAAGGGCGACGACGCCTCGCTCACGGACAACGGCGGGCACAAGTGGGTTCTCTCGTTGGCCGGCCTCAACGCCGTGCTGCTGAAGATGGACGAGGTCCAGGGCCGCGTCGGCACGCCGGGTGCGCTCGTGCGCCGCGGCAACAAGCCCGAATCCTCGGTGCTGCCGCCGGTGCAGGCACCCGTCGTGAACGCGGTGTTGCCGACGAAGGCCCGCCCGGGCGACGACGCCCTGGCCGCGCGCATCTTCCCGTCGCTGAAGTCGGATCCGTCTGCCGACGACTGCAACAACCACGACGAGTTCAACGCCAAGTCGCTGACCGTCTCGCGCCTGACCGAGCGCAAGGTGCTGCTGTCCTTCGGCTGCGGCATGGGCGCCTACAACTACACCAGCGTGCTCTGGATCGCGAACGACAAGCCGCCCTATGCACCCGTAGCCATCGAGGCCAACGGCGACTTCGACGAGAAAAAACGCCAGCGTCACTTCCTCGATGAAGGGCCGCGGCATCGGCGACTGCTGGTCGAGCCAGACCTGGCATTTCGACGGCAAGGGCTTCGTTCTCACCGGCCACACCTACGACGGCATGTGCCGCGGCTTCCCCGGCGGCGCCTGGAGCCTGCAGCGCTATGTCTCGCAGGTGAAACTCTCCGAGCCGTCCGCCACCCCATCCAAACCCTGAACGCCATGAGTGCGACTCTCCCAATGAAACCCATCCAAGTAGGCCTGCTCGGCGCAGGCACGGTCGGCAGCGGCACCTTCAAGGTGCTCAAGCGCAACCAGGAAGAAATCAAGCGCCGCGCCGGCCGCGGCATCGAGATCGCCATGGTGGCCGACCTCGACACCGCCCGCGCGCGCGAAGTGGCAGGCGAGGGCGTGAAGGTGGTCAGCGATGCGCGCGAAGTCATCGCCAATCCCGAGATCGACATCGTCATCGAGCTCATCGGCGGCTACGGCATCGCGAAGCAGCTCGTGCTCGAGGCCATCGCGGCCGGCAAGCATGTGGTCACGGCCAACAAGGCGCTGCTGGCCGTGCACGGCACCGAGATCTTCGCCGCCGCGCACGCCAGGGGCGTGATGGTGGCCTTCGAGGCCGCGGTGGCCGGGGGCATCCCGATCATCAAGGCGCTGCGCGAAGGCCTCACGGCCAACAGCATCCAGTGGCTGGCCGGCATCATCAACGGCACCACCAACTTCATCCTCTCGGAAATGCGCGACAAGGGCCTGGACTTCGCGACCGTGCTCAAGGAAGCGCAGCGCCTGGGCTACGCCGAAGCCGATCCGACCTTCGACATCGAAGGCGTGGACGCCGGCCACAAGGTCACGCTGATGAGCGCGCTGGCCTTCGGCATCCCGTGCAGTTCGACAAGGCCCACATCGAGGGCATCACCAAGCTGGCCGCGCAGGACATCAAGTACGCCGAGCAGCTCGGCTACCGCATCAAGCTGCTGGGCGTGACCAAGCGCACGGCCAAGGGCATCGAGCTGCGCGTGCACCCCTCGCTGGTGCCGTCGAAGCGCCTGCTGGCGAATGTCGAAGGCGCGATGAACGCGGTGGTGGTGCATGGAGACGCGGTCGGCACCACTCTCTACTACGGCAAGGGCGCCGGCAGCGAGCCGACCGCCAGCGCGGTGATCGCCGACCTGGTCGACATCACCCGCCTGCACACGGCCGATGCCGCACACCGTGTGCCGCACCTGGCCTTCCACCCCGACGCGCTGAGCGACCTGCAGGTGCTGCCGATGTCCGAAGTCGTCACCAGCTACTACCTGCGCCTGCGCGTGGCCGACCAGGCCGGCGTGCTCGCCAAGGTGACGGGCCTGCTCGCCACTGCCGGCATCAGCATCGACGCCGTGCTGCAGCGTGAAGCCGACGAAGTCGGCGGCGAGGGCTCCACGCAGACCGACCTGATCATCCTCACGCACGACGCGCGCGAAGGCACCGTCAACGACGTGCTGGCCGAGCTGCAGGCGCTGCCGACCGTGCTGGAGCCGATCGTGCGCATCCGCAAGGAAGAGCTGTCCTGAGCATCTGATCGCCGCCATGGAACGCCGCCGTGCCCACGCTGATTGCCACCTTCGCGCTGGTCGGGTTGCTCCGCTTCGCGCACGTGGAAATGCCGCGCTGGCACCTGGCGTTCTGGTTCGCGGTGCTGGTCGTGCTGGCCTTGTTCGCCAGCCTCGGCTGGCGGCAGCTCGTGCTCAACGGCGCGGGCAGCTTTCTCGCGGCATGGGCGTATTTCTCGGCGCTCGAGGCGACCGACAACGTCGAACACCGCGTCCCGCACTACTTCATTCTTTTCTTCGGCATGCTGGCGCTGATCGGCTCGCGCTTCTGGCTTGATCTGCGCCACTATGGAATTGGCCTCTAGGAACATCCCGTGAACTACCTGAGCACCCGCGGCCACCCCGACCGCAAGCGCTTCTGCGAAATCCTGCTCGAAGGCCTCGCGCCCGACGGCGGCCTCTACCTGCCCGAGCAATACCCGCAGATCGACACCGCCATGCTCGCGAAGTGGCGCAAGCTGCCGTACGCCGAGCTGGCCTTCGAGATCCTCTCGCTCTACATCGACGACATTCCGCCGGCCCACCTGAAGGCGATCTGCGCGAAGACCTACACGGCCGAAGTGTTCGGCACCGACGAGATCGTGCCGCTGCGCGAGCTGGAGGACGGCGTGTACCTCGAGGCCCTGTCCAACGGCCCCACGCTGGCCTTCAAGGACATGGCGATGCAGCTGCTGGGCAACCTGTTCGAGTACGAGCTGGCCCGCCGCGGCGCCGAGCTCAACATCCTGGGCGCCACCAGCGGCGACACCGGCAGCGCAGCCGAGTACGCCATGCGCGGCAAGAAGGGCGTGCGCGTCTTCATGACCTCGCCCGACGGCCGCATGAGCCCGTTCCAGCAGGCGCAGATGTTCAGCCTGCAGGACGCGAACATCCACAACATCGCCATCACCGGCGTGTTCGACGACTGCCAGGACATCGTCAAGGCCGTGTCGAACGACCTGGGCCCTTCAAGCGCAAGTACCGCATCGGCACGGTCAATTCGATCAACTGGGCGCGGCTGCTGGCGCAGGTCGTCTACTACTTCGCGGGCTACTTCCAGGCCACGGCAAGCAACGACAAGCCGGTGAGCTTCACCGTGCCCTCGGGCAACTTCGGCAACGTCTGCGCGGGCCACGTGGCGCGCATGATGGGCCTGCCGATCCACACGCTGGTGGTCGCCACCAACGAGAACGACGTGCTCGACGAGTTCTTCCGCACCGGCGTGTACCGCGTGCGCGGCGCGGTCGACACGCACGAGACCTCCAGCCCGTCGATGGACATCAGCAAGGCCAGCAACTTCGAGCGCTTCGTGTTCGACCTGGTCGGGCGCGATCCGGCCAGGCTGCGCAAGCTCTTCGTGGACGACCTGGGCCTGAACGGCAGCTTCGACCTGAGCGCCGATCCTGCATTCGCGCAGGCCGCCGGGCGCTTCGGCTTCCGCAGCGGCCGCAGCACGCACGCCGATCGCCTGGCCACCATCCGCGACACCGACAAGCGCTTCGCGACGCTGGTCGATCCGCACACCGCCGACGGCCTCAAGGCCGCGCGCGAGCAGCTCACCCCCGGCGTGCCGATGGTGGTGCTCGAGACCGCGCTGCCCATCAAGTTCGCGGCCACGCTGGTCGAGGCGCTGGGCGAGGAGCCTGCGCGTCCGAAGAAGTTCGAGGGCATCGAGGCGCTGCCCAAGCGCGTCGTCAAGCTGCCGGCCGACGCGGAAGCCGTGAAGGCGTACATCGCCGAGCACTGTGATTAGCCAAGGGCGAGGCTGGGCATGAAGGTCGTCGGTTTCGCCGGCTACTCGGGCGCGGGCAAGACCACGCTGCTCGAGCGCCTCATTCCCGCGCTCAAGCGGCTCGGCCAGCGCGTCTCGGTGGTCAAGCACGCGCACCACAAGTTCGACATCGACCATCCGGGCAAGGACACCTACCGCCACCGCGAGGCGGGCGCCTTCGAGGTGGTCGTCGCCTCCGACAGGCGGCTTGCCGTGATGCGCGAGTTCGAGGCGCCCGTGGAGCTCAGCGTGCACCAGCTGCTGGCCGAGGTGCACCCGGTGGCCGACTGGGTGCTGGTCGAGGGCTTCCGGCACAGCGACGTGCTGAAGATCGAGATCTGGCGCGAGCCTGCGGCGGGTGAAGCGGTGCGGCCCGTGCTGTACCCCAACGACCCCTTCGTCGTCGCCGTGGCCACCGATGCCCGGCCGGCCTGCCGTCGCCCACCGAGCGGCCGCTCTTCGACCTCAACGACGCCGAGGCCATTGCGACGTGGCTGGTCGACAGCGGTGAGCGCTTCGAATACAACCCCGATCACCATGGCTGATTCACCTGTTCCCTTCGCCGCTTCGTCTTCGCGTCCGCCGCTGATGCCTCTCGACGAGGCGATCGCGACGCTGCTCGCGAGAGCGTTGCCGGTGCTGCCCTCCGAGAGCGTCGGTACCTTCGACGCCGACGGCCGCGTGCTGGCGCAGGACCTCGTCTCCGGCCTCACCGTGCCGCCGCGCGACAACAGTGCGATGGACGGCTACGCCGTGCGCGTTGCCGACTGCGCCGCGCCCGGCGCCGAGCTGAAGGTGGCGCAGCGCATTCCCGCCGGCACCGTCGGCACGCCGCTCGTGCCGGCACCGCGGCGCGCATCTTCACCGGCGCGCAGATTCCCGAGGGCGCCGACGCCGTCGTGATGCAGGAAGACACGACGGCCACGCCGCAGGAAGGCAGCCTCGGCTCGGTGCGCATCGCCATCGTGCCTGCGGCCGGCCAGTGGATCCGCCGCGCGGGCGAGGACGTGGCCTCCGGCGACGTGGTGCTCAGGAAGGGCGAGCGACTCGGGCCTGCGGCGCTCGGCCTTGCCGCGAGCGTCGGCTTCGACCGCCTGCAGGTCGCGCGCAAGCCGCGCGTGGCGATGCTCTCGACCGGCGATGAACTGGTGATGCCCGGCGAGGTCGCGCCCGACGCGATGAAACCAGGCGCCATCTACAACTCCAACCGCTTCTTCATGCGGGCTCTGCTGCATCGGCTGGGCTGCGAGGTGAACGACCTGGGCATCGTGCCCGACAACCGCGAAGCCACCGTCGTCGCGCTGCGCGACGCGGCCGAGGCGAGCGACCTGATCATCACGACCGGCGGCGTCTCCGTCGGCGAGGAAGACCACATCCGCGCCGCGCTGCAGTCGCTGGCGAACTGCAGCTGTGGTCGCTGTCGATGAAGCCGGGCAAGCCCTTCGCCTACGGTTCCATCGCACGCAGCAGCGGGCAGGGCGCCTGCCACGTGACGGGGCTGCCGGGCAATCCGGTGTCGAGCTTCCTGACCTTCCTGATGCTGGTGCGACCCTTCCTGCTGACGCTGCAGGGCGCCACCCGCGTTGCGCCCGAGTCGGTGAAGATGCGCGCCGATTTCGACTGGCCGCGCGCCGACAAGCGCCGCGAGTTCCTGCGCGCACGGCGCAACGCGGCCGGCGGCCTCGACCTGTTCGGCAACCAGAGCTCGGGCGTGCTCACCTCGATGGTCTGGGGCGACGGCGTGGTCGACAACCCGGCCGGCAGAACGATCAAGTCGGGCGACGTCGTCGACTTCATTCCCTTCGAATCGCTGCTGGGTTGAGCCGCATGAAAGTCCAGGTCCGTTATTTCGCCTCGGTGCGCGAGGCGCTTTCCAGCAGCGGCGAAGCCGTCGAGACGCGAGCCGAGACGCTTTCCGCCCTGCGCGACGAGCTCATCGGCAGGGGCGGCGCCTACGCCACCGCGCTGGCGCGCGGCAAGGCGGTCCGCATGGCGCTCGACCATGTCATGAGCGACGAAGCCGCCGCCCTGCGGGAAGGCTGCGAGGTCGCCTTCTTTCCGCCCGTCACGGGCGGCTGAGGCGGGCGTCCAGCTCGACCAGGCGTTCGCGCAGGCCGCCGGAGGCCCGGGTCATCGGCGAGCGCAGTTCGTCGGCCATCTCGCCCTTGTGCGCCAGCAGCGCCTTCAATGGGCCCGGGTTGGGTTCGGCGAACAGCATTTCCACCAGCGGCTGCAGCGGCTGCCATTCGGCGCGCGCCTCTGCCAGGCGGTTTTCTGCGAGCAGGCGCACCAGGCGCACGAAACGGGCGGTCTGCACGTTGCCGCTGGCCGCGATCGCACCCGCGCCGCCCTCGGCCATGGTGCCGAAGATCTGGTGGTCCTCGCCCGTCAGCACCTGCAGCCGGCCGTCGGCGATCACCGCGCGCGTCTTGGCCATGTCGCCGCCGCAGTCCTTGATGCCGCGGATGCGGGGGTGTGCGGCCAGCGCCAGCAGCGTCTCGCGCGTGATGGTGACGCCGGTGCGGTAGGGAATGTCATAGACCAGCACGGGCACCGAACTGGCGTCGGCGATGGCGCGGAACCATTCGAGCAGGCCGGCCTGCGAGGGGCGGACATAGTGCGGCGCGGCCACCAGCAGGCCTGCGATCGGGCGCTCCGAGAGCCTGCGCGCCCAGGCCGTGGCCTTGCCGAGGTGATAGCCCGAAATACCCATGACGACCGGCAGGCCGCCGGCCGATGCCAGCACGGTGTCGAGCACGGCCAGCTGCTCGGTTTCGTCCAGCGCGGCCGCTTCGCCGGTGGAGCCGCAGGGCACGAAACCCGTCACGCCTTCGTCGGCGAGGCGCCGGACCAGCGCGGCGAGGGCGGCGTGGTCGACCGCGCCGTCGCGGAACGGGGTGACGAGGGCCACCCAGAAGCCGGAAAAGTCAGGGGTGGTGGGGCTTGGTTGTTGTTGAGGCACGCGGGCTTCCTTTCAGGAATCGACCGATGGAAAGAACCATCGCCCGATGCGCGCGCAACCCGGTAGGGGCCAAAGCCTTTGGCGGATTCCGTCGCTCATCCGACGACGGAACCTCGGCTCCGGTCAGACGAGCTTTGGTTTTTTGGCTTTGTCGTTGCTGCTGCATTGGCCCACGCGGCGGCCTTCGGGTGCGATGGCACCGGGAAGAGCGTGGGCGTGGCAAGGCAGGGCATCGCCACAGTCTATCGCGATGCCACAATTCGGACATGAGCGTTGCCCGTGTTTCGATCCAGACGAACGATTTCGACCTCTCGCGGGAAGTCGCCGCGTTGCGTGCCGGCGACAAACGCGTCGGTGCCGTCTGCAGCTTCATAGGCACCGTTCGAGACAGGAACAGTGCCACCACGCTCGGCACTGGCGTGTCCTCGTCGCCCCCCGGAGTGGCTCTTTCACCTCGGGGCGGCCCGGTGGCGAAAGACGACGGCAACACCATCACGTCGATGGAGCTGGAGCACTATCCCGGCATGACCGAGAAGGCCATCGAAGCCATGATCGACGAGGCCCACCGCCGCTTCGACATCCTGGGGGCACGCGTGATCCACCGCGTCGGTCTGCTGCAGCCCGAAGACCAGATCATGATGGTGGCGGTGGTCTCGGCCCACCGCGGCCAGAGCTTCCAGGCCTGCGAGTTCCTGATGGACTACCTCAAGACCCAGGCCCCCTTCTGGAAGAAGGAGCAGACGCCCGAAGGCGCCCGCTGGGTCGATGCGCGCGTGTCCGACGACACGGCGCTGGCGCGCTGGGGTATCAGCGCCCCTAACGCCTGATTCGCCTCTTGTTCCCTCTCCCGAGTGAGAGGGAGCGAAGCCTTACAGCGGCTTGAAGCCGCTCGACTGGATGATCTTTTCCCAGGCCTGCGTGTACGTGCGAACGCGACCCGCGAACTGGCCCTGCGGCTCGTAGCCCACCGTCAGGCCCATCGTCGTGAGCTTCTGCTTCACGTCGGGCATGGCCAGCACCTTCTGCAGCGCATCGCCGTACTTGTCGATGATCGGCTGCGGCGTGCCCACCGGCGCGAAGATGCCGTAGTAGGGCAGGTCGTCCAGGTTCGAGAAGCCCAGCTCGCTGAAGGTCGGCACGTTCGGGATCACCGCCTGCCGCTTGGAGCCGATGGAGGCCACGATGCGCAGCTTGCCGGCCTTGTGGTTCTCGATGAAGTCCGGCACCGAGGCGATGCCCGCGGTGATCTGGTTGCCCAGCATGTCTGCCGTCATGGGCGCGCTGCCGCGGTAGGGGGCGGGCTGCACGTCGATCTTGTACTTGTCGGAAATCATCTTGACCAGGAACTCGGGGATCGAGGCCGGCGCCGGGATGCCGATGGTTTCCTTGCCGCCCTTCTGGGTGCGGACCCATTTCACGTATTCGTCGAGGCTCTTGGCCGGCGTGCCGCCCGAGACGGCCAGCACGTTGGCGAAGGTCGCGAAGCCGGCCACCGGCACGAAGTCCCGCGCGGGGTCGAAGCCGGGGTTCTTCAGTACCAGCGGCACGATGGAGATGGTGTGGTCGTGCGACAGGAACAGCGTGTGGCCGTCGGCCGGGGAGGACTTCAGCACCGTCGCGGCGATCTGGCCGCCCGCGCCGGCGCGGTTCTCGACCACCACCGGCACGCCCAGCACGTCCTTGAGCTTTTCACCCAGCGTGCGTGCGATCGCGTCGGTGCCGGCGCCGGCGGGGAAGCCCACGAGCAGGCGCACGGGCGTACCGCTTTGCGCCTGCGCAAGGCTGCCAAGCCCCGCTGCGGCCATAAAGAGACCCACGCTGATCGCCCGGCGCACCGGTTGAACGCGCCGCGTTGAAAAAACCATGATCGACTCCATTCGAGAGAGAGAAATGCCTACGGGCGGAAGAGGACGGATCCTGTGCAATACCCGTGCCCAGGGCACTGGATGGATCGGCAACCTTGAATCGTGCCCGAACAGCCCTATTTTGGATGCAGGAATACCACCATGCGACAAGACAAACTCACCACCAAATTTCAGGAAGCGCTGGGCGACGCACAGTCGCTGGCGCTGGGCAATGACAACGCCTACATCGAGCCGGCCCACCTGCTGCTCGCGATGCTGCGCCAGGACGACGGCCCGCGCGCCCTGCTGGAGCGGGCGGGTGTCAACGTCCCGGCCTGACGCAGGCGGCCGAGGCCGCCATCAAGAAGCTGCCTCAGGTGCAGGGCCACGACATCGTGCAGGTCGGCCCCGAGCTCGGCAAGCTGCTGCAGGCCACCGAGAAGGAAGCCATCAAGCGCAATGACCAGTTCATTGCCGGCGAACTCTTCCTGCTGGCGCTGGCCGACAGCAAGGCCGACATCGGCAAGATCGCCAGGGAGAACGGCCTGGGCCGCAAGTCCCTCGAGGCGGCCATCGACGCCGTGCGCGGCGGGCAGGGCGTGAATAGCGCCGATGCCGAAGGCCAGCGTGAAGCCCTCAAGAAATACACCCTCGACCTCACCGAGCGCGCCCGGCTGGGCAAGCTCGACCCCGTGATCGGTCGCGACGACGAGATCCGCCGGACCATCCAGGTCCTGCAGCGGCGGACCAAGAACAACCCGCTTCTGGTCGGCGAACCCGGCGTCGGCAAGACCGCCATCGTCGAGGGCCTGGCCCAGCGCATCATCAACGGCGAAGTGCCGGACGGCCTCAAGGACAAGCGCCTGCTGGCCCTGGACATGGGGGCGCTGATCGCCGGCGCCAAGTTCCGCGGCGAGTTCGAGGAGCGCCTGAAGAGCGTCCTGAACGAGCTCGCCAAGGACGAAGGCCAGATCATCCTGTTCATCGACGAACTGCACACCATGGTCGGTGCCGGCAAATCTGAAGGCGCGATGGATGCCGGCAATATGCTAAAGCCTGCATTGGCCCGGGGCGAGCTGCATTGCGTGGGCGCGACCACGCTGGATGAGTACCAGAAGTACATCGAGAAGGACGCCGCGCTGGAGCGGCGCTTCCAGAAGATCATCGTGGGCGAGCCCAGCGTGGAGGCGACCATCGCCATCCTGCGCGGCCTGCAGGAGAAGTACGAGGTGCACCACGGCGTGCAGATCACCGACCCGGCCATAGTGGCCGCGGCCGAGCTGTCCGACCGCTACATCACCGACCGCTTCCTGCCGGACAAGGCCATCGACCTGATCGACGAGGCCGCGGCCAAGATCAAGATCGAGATGGACTCCAAGCCCGAGGTCATGGACCGGCTCGACCGCCGCCTGATCCAGCTGCAGATCGAACGAGAGGCCGTGCGCCGCGAGAAGGACGAGGCCTCGCAGAAGCGCCTGGGCCTGATCGAGGGCGAGATCGAGAAGCTGCAGAAGGAGATCGCCGACTACGACGAGATCTGGCAGGCCGAGAAGGCCCAGGCCCAGGGCAGCGCGCAGGTGCGCGAGGACGTGGACAAGATCAAGTTCCAGATCGAGGAATGGAAGCGCAAGGGCGACTTCAACAAGGTCGCCGAGCTCCAGTACGGCCAGCTGCCGGCGCTCGAGAAGCGCCTGAAGGAGGCCGAGGCCAGCGAGGCGAACAAGGGCAAGTCCAGCGCCCCCACGCTGCTGCGCACCCAGGTCGGCGCCGAAGAGATCGCCGAAGTGGTGGCGCGCGCCACGGGCATTCCGGTCGCCAAGCTGATGCAGGGCCCAGCGCGACAAGCTGCTGCTGATGGAAGACAAGCTGCACGAGCGCGTGGTGGGCCAGGACGAGGCCATCGGCGCGGTCGCGAATGCGATCCGCCGCTCGCGCTCGGGCCTGTCCGATCCGAACCGCCCGACCGGCTCGTTCCTGTTCCTCGGCCCCACGGGCGTGGGCAAGACCGAGCTGTGCAAGGCGCTTGCGGGCTTCCTGTTCGACAGCGAAGACCACCTGATCCGCATCGACATGAGCGAGTTCATGGAGAAGCACTCGGTCGCCCGCCTGATCGGGCGCGCCGCGGGCTACGTGGGCTACGAGGAAGGCGGTTACCTCACGGAAGCCGTGCGCCGCAAGCCCTACAGCGTGCTCTTGCTTGACGAGGTCGAGAAGGCCCACCCCGACGTGTTCAACGTGCTGCTGCAGGGCTCGACGATGGCCGCCTCACCGACGGCCAGGGCCGCACCGTGGACTCAAGAACACCGTGATCGTGATGACGAGCAACATCGGCTCGCCCATCATCCAGTCGATGGTGGGCAAGCCCTCGGAAGAGATCAAGGAAGCGGTGTGGGACGAGCTGAAGAACTATTTCCGCCCGAGTTCCTGAACCGAATCGACGAGACGTCGTGTTCCACGCGCTCGACGCGAAGAACATCGAATCGATCGCCCGCGATCCAGCTGAAGGTGCTGCAGGCGCGTCTCGCGAAGATGGACCTGGGCCTGGAGGTTTCGCCGGCGGCGCTGGCGGAGATCGCCAAGGTCGGTTTCGATCCGGTGTTCGGCGCACGGCCGCTGAGCGCGCGATCCAGCAGCGCATCGAGAAACCCGCTGTCGAAGCTGCTGCTGGACGGCAGCTTCGGGCCGAAGGACACGATCGAGGTCACGACCGACCCGATCCTGTCGCCGGGGCAGTTCTCCTTCCGCAAGGCGGGGGAACCAACGGCGGCTGCTTCGGCCTAAAGTCGGATGATGAACTTCGTAATACGCGTCATTCTTCTGCTCCTGGGGCTGGTCTTCGCGGCCAGCCTGGCTGTCGCGTCATGCTGCTGGCGGCCGTCTGGGGCGTTCGCTACGCCTGGGGGGCGCCTCACGGGCAAGCCCGTGACGCCCTGGATGGCTTCCATGGGCGGGCGCTTCAACCCCCGCTCGGGCTTCGATCGATTTCGCAATGCGGCACAGCAGTCCGGCCCCTCGGCTGCCGATGTGGCCAACGCCCGCGCCCGCGGCGAATCGGTGGAGCGTCCGGTGCGCATCCGCGGCCAGCGCCAGCGACGTGACCGACGTTTCGCCCAAATCGGTCTCGCCGCGCGGCTGACAGCGCCGCTCGCCGGCTATTCCCGGCGCGACAGCCTCCGCGCCGTTCGCCGTCAGAATCGTCCTCCTGGAGCCGCGGCTCGCCAGCCGCGGCTTTCCGCTTTCATCCGGGAGAGACATTCCATGACTTCGCGCGACATCTTCGTGGTCGGCACCGCCCGCACCGCCATCGGCACCTTCGGCGGCTCGCTGAAGGACGTGCCCAACACCCAGCTTGCCACCACTGCCGTCAAGGCCGCCATCGAGCGCAGCGGCGTCGCGGCCGTGCGATCGGCCACGTGGTCATGGGCAACGTGATCCCCACCGACGTCAAGGACGCCTACCTGAGCCGCGTGGCGGCCATCGACGCGGGCTGTCCCATCGAGACGCCGGCCTTCAACGTCAACCGCCTCTGCGGCTCGGGCCTGCAGTCCATCGTGTCGGCGGCGCAGGCCATCGCGCTGGGCGACTGCGACATCGCCATCGGCGGCGGGCTCCGAATCGATGAGCC
>JAKKPZ010000903.1:0-13344 GCA_022814885.1 Ditylenchus destructor | reverse complement strand
CGTTCATAGGTTACATGTAATTAGATGGATAGACTTGCGAACCATGTGTTTCGTACAATTAACATGTTTTTGAGCTAATGTGCTTCACAGACATAATACTTGTTAGGTTACCACCCAACTGGGGGGTAAACGTCTGCAGTGCTAAACAACACTCGCCACATGTCTTTGCGCCAGCGACGCAGAGGATTTGTATGGTAAGCATGAGAAAGAGAGTGTTCTAGCTGGAAAATCGCAACATTTTGAGCTGATGCTCAGTTTGCGAGAGAGTGTGTATCTCTAACGCACTCGCTTCCCTCCAACCCATAATTAAATAAATTTACTGGCTTCAGCCAGTAAAAAGAGCTCTTCACTGGCTGCAGCCAGTAAAGCTCTTTTTACTGGGCCGAGGCGGCTAGAACACTCTCTTTCTCATGCTTACCATACAAATCCTCTGCGTCGCTGGCGCAAAGACATGTGGCGAGTGTTGTTTAGCACTGCAGACGTTTACCCCCCAGCTGGGTTGATGTCTACTTGTTAGACTGTAAAATGCCGTAGATAAGAGTTCCGCGTAGGCAAATGGCGATTTGAATTTGCGCCAAAACATAATTGCATGCCAAAGGGGTTAAAAGGGGCCGATGAAAATTTTTAATGAGGGGGATTACTCGGCAGGGGTCTCCTCTAGAGATTGGTAATAAAAATTTGAGTGGGGCCTTATTAGAGTAAAAATTTTCAGTCAACACTTTTCCCTATTAGAGGAGGCTCTGTTCAGCATCAGGAAAAGAGTCTCCTCTAATAAGGAAAAGTGTTGACTGTGAAAATTTTTACTTTCATAAGGTCCCACCCAAATTTTTTACCAATCTCTAGAGGAGACCCTGCCGAGTAATCCCCCTCATTAAAAATTTTCAGCGGCCCCTTTTAACCCCTTTGGCATGCAATTATGTTTTGGCGCAAATTCAAATCGCCATTTGCCTACGCGGAACTCTTATCTACGGCATTTTATTGGGACAGAGAAATTTGCGCTTCATGCAATTTTATACAAACGTGAGTCATTTGATTTGAATAAAATTGAATGACAAATTAAAACGACTCAACCGTTGTCAAATTTCTATTGGGAAGCAGAAGAAGAACTATGAAGCTGAATAAAAAGCATGTCGGAATTAGCTATCCAAACCAGGAATAGGATTCTTACTATTTTTTAACTCAATGAGACACATTATAAACCGAAGCTAACAGAGCTATAAATATTGTAAGCCCACAAATTAGGGGAGCTCTATTTTATAAAACTCTTAAGCTTTTTCTTCTCAATTGTCTCCAAAATTTTTCAACCCATTTATTTTCATTTGTCATTCATAAATATCAGTTTTTCTATTACATTTCATTGTGAATATTGCAAATCTCGATCAATTTTATACAAAACTGAAATAACTGAAATCTCTTGCATTATTATTAAGGATATCAGCTTGTCTAAAAGTAGACTTGCAGCTTCATTTCTTGTAACTTTTAGATTCACATCTTACAAGCCAGTGAATTCAAAGGACTTTGTGTCTATTGTAAGATTAATTCCAGGTATTTCCTTGTTAAAATGCTGCCAAGTCAGGTGGTTTCCATGGCGCCTTGCGAAATAAAGCCATTTGTTGCCGGTTGTGTCTAATTTTGTTCCAGCATGTTTCTTTATATCAAAGATATCTTCAAAGAATGGTTTGCATTCCTTTTTTATACAGGCATCCATTTAGACAGATAAAGCATTAATGACTACCGAAAATGAATACCGTTATGAAATCTTATTTTAAATATTTCTTCCCAAGAGAAAATAAATTTACTCTTGATAATCACTTAAAAATCTGAAAATCTTCTTCGCTGAAATCTTCTTAATAGTACACTATTTCTCTTTAATATGAGTTTGATATATGCAATGGATATTACAACTGCAGCTTTCCGTTAAATATAATCAGCACATGTGCTTTGATCATAAAATCATTTAATACTAGCGCTTTGGGACTCCTTACGGGAGACTGAAAAATTAGTTGTCTACATGCATACCTATATGTTCTAAGTTCCCTCACATTCCAAGGTGGAAGGTCGGGTGCTTAGCGCCCGACCACAGGACTAGCTCGCCACCTACAGTGGCTCGGCGAAAAACTAAGCACTGGATAAAATGCACCTCCCGAAAAAACCGTCACAGACACGAGTTCAACCATGTCGAACA
Source organism: Ditylenchus destructor (assembly GCA_022814885.1). Classification (NCBI taxonomy): domain Eukaryota; kingdom Metazoa; phylum Nematoda; class Chromadorea; order Rhabditida; family Anguinidae; genus Ditylenchus; species Ditylenchus destructor. The sequence goes on along the minus strand of JAKKPZ010000903.1, from coordinate 11,159 downwards.
TTGTTCGACTCTGGGATCAAATCCGACCTCAGATTCGAATTCCCCGACCCCGAAAACCCCCGGGTGCCAAAAATTTCGGCCTGAAATGGCAAAAACCACAAACTACAAAATTTGTAGTTTGTAGTCAAAAACCGTCATAGACACGAAAAACGTGCGGCGGACGGACGGAGGGACGAACGTCACTAACTTACTATAAGGATATATAATTTTTTATCGTTTGAAGAAATGCGTAACATTCATCGGTGCTCGATTTATGATAACCTCTTCAAGATTTTAGGAAAATTTTAGCCCTAGAAGTGTTAAGAAATTATGGTTGAAATTATTTTGATCGTTATACAATGTTGACTATGCATAGCAGTTGACTATAGTACAGGTCTGTTAAGAATTTTAAGGAATTCCTGACCATAATTTTTCGTGTTTTACATGGATTTTCAGGAACATTGATTTTTTGAAAACACCTGTCAGGTTTCTGCCCTGTCCTTGACTGAAATTTCTGCCTCTGATTTTTCGACTTGGCCCGCCTTTAATGTTCAGCAAAAGTCAAAATTATGCACTATTAATATGACAGTGTTCAGATATATGTTTCATAAACATCACTAAATAAAACGATTTCGAAAGAATGTGAGAGAATGAGTCAGACAAAATTTAAACATCCATTCTTAGTCATATTGTGTGACATTCACGTTTATATGTTAATTTGGCAATTACTCCGCTTACCCATCAATAATGGAACACATATTTTTTGTTAAATCCGTAATGATGTCATTTTATTTCAATTTATTCGGCAGTCTTTCCAGTGTTGCCTTTCCTTTCGAAAGTGGAATACTCCAAACTTTCCCTTATCACCATCTCTTGGTTGGTGAATGCTCGACCCCTTTCGCCTTTTGTCGCATAAAAATGAGCAGGAGAGACGATCGATTGGAGGGCAGACACTGCCCTAACTCAAAAGGTCCACCGCACCCACAAATTGGCAGGAAAATCGAGTCGGTACTGACGGGAAATGTGGGGACAGACATATAATTTTGCGGAGAACGTGATAAATGAGAGTTATTTTTGTTAAAATATTATTTTTCGATTGTCTCTGCTCTCAATTTGATGCGATTCCTTGACAAATTATTTTGTCGAACGAAAATCCACAAGTTTTGCATCCCAGGATCGTTTTAGAGTCTACGTGATAAATTGCACATTTTTATTTCATTAAAAGCTCACAATTTCATATATTTCTACTTTAATATTGATACTTAGCTTTTTATTTTAATTGGTGCAAATTGCTTTCTTTCCTTGACTAGCTATATTCTTATTTACAAAAACCCCAAACTAACCCTTATTCCCGACATAGTTACTCAATTCCGTAATAAGCAATTTGTATATTTCGTATTAGTATTGTCTGAAATTTGGGAAAATGTCTTAAATATATCATTTGCAATACATATGGTAAGAATCTCCGAAAACGGGATGTGGTTGCGATGGACATTATAGTTTGTGACGGCAGAGCAAAATATATTTGCGTTTTTGGCAGAGAGTAGTGATTTCTGCTTTAATATCAACAAACTGAGAATGCGTTTTTGATTCAGTTTTGTTTTTCTTTCAGACGATTAGGACTTATTTAGACAGGGCTCCAAAAATAAGGACATTTGCCCCAAAAACTAAGATTTCGGGGTTAAAAATTAGGACATTTTTATAATTTTTTCAAACCATAGGGTCCCCCCTATGGTTTTTTAGCAAAAATTTTTTCCAAGTGCATTCTTAGGGGTGCATTTTTTCAAATTTTTAAAATTCGCGCCGAAACTATAATGCCAATATTTTATTCTGCATGAATGAAAAAATAGCGCCGCAGGCGAAAATTTTTCAATTTTAGGCGATATTCATAAAAATTTGCACTATTTTTAAATACTTGGAGAAAAAATGGCATCCAAATAGCGCTGCAGGCGAAAATTTTTAGGAAAAGTTGCTTTTATTTCAAAAATTCCCATTTGAAATTGGATATTGCGTAAAATAAGGACAAAATAAGGACATTGGCCGAAAATAAGGACAAATCTTAGAAATAAGGACATTTTATTTTTCTAAGATTTGGACCCTCAAAATAAGGACAAATCTTAGAAATAAGGACATTTTATTTTTCTAAGATTTGGACCCTCAAAATAAGGACAAATCTTAGAAATAAGGACATATAACATCCCTGTATTTAGACAAATAGGTATCCCCGAATTTGATATGATATATAAAATGAAGAAGGAATTAAAATAATGCAACGGATTTTAAACTTTGCCGCCAAATAATGCCAATGAAAATTTGGTTATAAATTTCTTGGATTTAAGCATTTAATTTACGAAATATTATTCAATGCTCATTTGAAATTGTTGCAACCATTTCAAGAAAGTAGTATGGAGTTTATTTGAGTTCGTAGTTTATTGTATTCTAACTGGCTTTTTAGAATTTTATTATGTCGCATTGAATATCTCCTGTATACATGTGCTTTATTCTTAAGTAATCGCATTATTTTTTCATTCAATCTTACTATAATTTAAAAAATTAGATTTTTTGCTGTTAACTAGCATTTAATTATTTCCGATGCCTTTGATAAATATGATGTCAATGGAAATTAATAAATTAGTCACTTTTCCTGATAAAAAATACGATAGCCCACAATTTCTTGTTTTTGTAATCTCTTATCTTAAGGACGTTTTTTTGTGGCGTAACAAATTTAAATTTCAGACTTGGTCGGTATTAATTTGCTATTCTGCACGAACATAACGCAAGCATGACCTCAATTTCGGAGCAGCGACAGCATAGCCATGAGTCTTTGTCACCCACTGAGTCTAAAAGTTTGCATCTTATGCAATCTCCCACAAACGGCAATGTATCTATGGCTCCTGGATCAAACAACTCGAATAATTCAAATTCCTCACATATGTGTACTTCTACAACAAATGAGAGACATTTTTGCGTGGTTTGCGGTGACGAAAGTGACGGCCTTCATTTTGGCCAATACACATGCCGAGCTTGTGCAGCATTCTTCCGCAGAACTGTATCATTAAAGTTGCAATATACTTGCAAACACGATGGACAATGCGAAATCGAGAAATGTAAGTAATGCGTTTATAAATTCTGTTAACCTCTATATTAATTTTTTTCTGTGTTTATTAAATCGGTAAATAAAAGTTTTCTTTAAAAAAATGCATTGACTGTGTAACAATTTGTTAGTGCTTGAAATTGATTCCACGTTTTCCTTCGTGATTAAGCAATTGGATAGTTTTTTCCTTTCAACCAGAGGTAATTAACCCTTCATTTCCAAGTGTATCCGATCGGATACGATTTTGACTTGTTAAAGACTTCATAAAAAGAAAGAAACGAATGAGTGTTCATTATTCATACAAAGAGTGTGTCTGTAAATAGATCACATAGAAAAGAGGGCACTTCTGCTGTTTGTCCCACACCTCCGATTTTTTCACAAATGCTTTATTTTACATTATAAAATGGCTCCCATTTTTTCTGTAATGTTCTAAGAAGACAATTAAAATGATTTCAGATAAAAGTTTTTGTTTTTTGATGTGGAAAAAAAATTTTTCCCAAGAGTAAAAATTTCTGATTTTTGTAAAGAAAATGGCTAAAAATGGCTTATTTTTATCATTTTTTATGGGCTTGTATGCCAAACATAACATCAAAGTTCTGTTCTACGCTAGAACTACGCTAAAAGGATAATTTTAGAGTTTTTTTTAAATTTTGAAAATTTTAAATTTTTGGTATTTTTGAACCAAAGGGGTACCACATGGTGATAAAAACGAAAAAAATCATAATTTTTTAAAATTTCAAAATTTTTTTCTGAAAATATCTGGTTATGGGTAGTTTTAGCGTAGAACACAATTTTGATGTTATTTTTGGCAGAAGACCCATGAAAATGATAAAATAAGGCCATTTTCTTCACAAAAATCAGAAATATTTTTACTTTAAAAAATATATATTTTTTGAATTTATTTAAAATTTTTTCTGCAATTTTGGTGTTAATGATGTATTTCATAAACTTTTGGTGTCATATTACTGTTTTGTATAATGTGGAATAAAGCATTTGTGAAAAAATCGGAGGTGTGGGACAAACAGCAGAAGTGCCGAAAAGAGAAATAAACAATGGCAGCCATCATGACTTTGATAAAGACAGCTCACCAAAAGGAAAGCTAATGCAGACATTCTGCCTTTTGTCTATGGCTCGGGCAATGAAGGGTTAAGCACAGTTACTTTGCAGTATATATGCAAGTACAAACAAAATTTATATAGATTCAGTTTAACCCTTCATTGCCTAGTGTATCCGAATAGATGCGCAAACTTTGGAGTAATTTTTCGCCAATTTTTTGGTCTCCTAGCTCAAATCTGATATTGCTCTTATATAGCCAACTTTTTGTACTGATTCAGGGTATGTAATTTGTTTAGCCACTTTATATACGATTTTGGCCTGAAAAATGGCCATTTTCGAGACATACCCCCGAAAATCGAGGAAAATTGACGAATTTTGGGGCTCACCTTAAATTTTCCAATTTGTAAAAACCTTCGTAACTTTCGAAATTTGGCACCTTTTGCGGAAATTAAAAAAAATTTGCCGTGTAAATCGGCTACGTGGAATCTAATTAGCTTGTCAAATTCCGTGCAGGACCTGATTTTTTGGCTAAAATTTGAATTCGCGCTAAATTTTGGGACCCGTGAAAATCGCCATTTTTGGTCGAATTTCGAAAAAATAATATTTTTCCCGTTATCAGGGGCCCAAATGTGCTCTGTATACCAAAAATCAGCAAAATCGTACGGTCCGGCAATAAAGGGTTAATTAAGCACTTTTTGCTCGATAACATTTTACTAGTACAACCTCCGATTTTTACTTTCATTTATTAAACAATAAGCAAAACTTACTCCTTCGATAACGGATTGCAGCAGAATATCCCGCTCGAAGCGAGTTTTAGTATCCTCCACTTCCTGCAAATAATCGATACGGCGCTTCAGTTCAGTAGGAACTTTTTCCACGTTTTGGCGATAGGCTGCTTCCAATTGCAACGCCATGTTCTCTTTGAATATGGTTGGGAAATTCTCTTGCATGGCTTTCAGAGACTCAGCTTCAGCAGCGGAGACCTAAAATAAATCATGAGCTATGAATGAGATCTGACGAGGTCTACTCTAGTTTGCATGTGCTGCATATAATGTTGATAAATTTTTTATAAAGCACAGGAGCAAAAATATGGCATATTTTACTGCAAAAACAAAAATCCGTCAAACAATCTCCTCAATACAGATACGAAAGTAGACGAAAATAATGTGACATACTTTTCCTATTAGCTTTTGCAAACATGTGCACAAACAAAGTTGTCTATTTAAATAGAAATAAATGATGTGTACCATAATAGCGTTTAACTTTCTTTTTCATCAATAATACAATCTTAACGCTTACGTTGCGGAATTCGACGGCTTCTTTAAGGTCCTCTGCAATAAGCTTGTTATACATATCCATCTCGTCGCGCCATTTTTGATAGCGGTTTTATATCCCATTGATCTTAAAATATAAGTTGGTATAAACATTCTATGAAACTTTAATAAAACAATATAATCTGAATATTAAATTAAAAACATTAGAAGACTGTGTAAATAAAAACTTACAACTCCAAGTTCGAGAGATAAGCAAATACGCCCATATGCCACAATAGAGTTTCGCCCAGCCTTCATCCAGAGTGAATATCTCCTTGCTTACGAGAAAAGCCGCTAGACCGCCCCAGAACAGATATGGACCTAATATAAATCAGTTATTACTGCCAATAAGAGCACAATATTAAATAACTAGCTTCAACGGGCCGGCTATCGCCGGCCCTCCAAGCTAGTACATATCGATTACATATTCATACAATACATAATCATAAAATACATTCTACAATTAATTTATGATATTTGCTGATAGATTGAATTGGAATAATGAAAATGGAATATTTTAAGAACACAATTTTACACACAAACTTATATTAAATTTTTATTTCTTTTTTCTCCTATTTTTCTCTCTTCTTTTGCTCCTCTTCAACTCCTTCTAGTTTTTATTTATTCTACCTCTATCCCTCTATATCTATCCCTCTCTATATTTGTCCATCTATATTTATGTATCTCTACAATTATTCCTCTAAATCTATCCATCTTATTTCATCTATCCCCTTATATCCATCCCTTATATCTATCCCTCACATATCTATACACTTTCTATATCTATCCCTCTATATCTATCACTCTCTATATTTATCCATCAAAATCTGACCATCACTCCATCTATCCCTCTAAATCTATCCATCTTTTTTTGTATATCCTCTATATCACGGTGCACCAAAACTGGGAAAAAAATGGGAACAGCCCAGAACTTTTCCAAAAAACGCCTAAATAGGGGTTTTTGGTGCGCTGAGTTCGGAAAAAATATTGTTCTTTTCGTCTGAGGCGATTATGGACCACTTTTCGTGTCAGGTTGGTTTTTCGCAAATACCTGAAAGTAAAAAATGACCATTTTTTGCCAAAAATGGCGCTTTTTGATGCGATATCAAAAAACTAATAGCAAATTCGTGATCAGCGCATCGAATTACCCCTAAAAACACATTTCCCAGAAAAATTCTGAAAATCTTGAAAAATTTCGATTTTTAGAGCAAAGGGGGGACCACATGGTGCTCGAAAAGACCGATTTTTTGAAAATGTGAAAGGGGTAATTCGATGCGCTGATCACGAATCTGCTATTAGTTTTTTGGTATCGCATCAAAAAGTGCCATTTTTGGCCAAAAATGGTCATTTTCGGCCAAAAGTAGGGCATATTCAAAATGCATCTACTTTTTTTGAAGTCAACCATATTTTGAGATCTTGCTGAATTTTCAAAACACGTGGAAAAATACGAAATTTTTTTCGGAAAAGTGCAAAAAAATGACCAATTTTTTGAAATCTATGAAAAAAATATTTTTCCACGTGTTTTGAAAAGTTTTTTTCGAACAGCTCTTGCGAACATTTTGATACCAAGATCTCAAAATATGGTTGACTTCAAAAAAAGTAGATGCATTTTGAATTTCGTGAATTTCGGTCTTTGGGCCATAGAACGATATAGTCCGTAATTAATGTAGACTGCTGACCCGTGCATTTGTTATATCTTGTATTTGTAGTACACAGTCATAGGTACAAAATGCACATACAAGATAGAAAACGTTACCCTAATACGAAATGAATATACCATATTTTCGTCGAGTATCGGCCATGCTTGGTCCTGGCACGAAAAGTGGGTCAAACCGCATCAGGTGAAAAAAACCAACATTTTTTTGAAGAACGTTTTTTGAAGAACATTGAAATTTATATACCAGTCGATTTGTCTAATCGAGATCTATCGATTGAGCTATTATACAGCTCATATATAATTTATACCGAAATTCAGCTCTGTACATGAATTATATCGCGATTTAATACGTGATAGACATTTTTGGACATTTTTTGAAAAAAACATATTTTCTAAAACATCATCTATCCATCTCTTTTCATCTCTCCCTCTCTCTATCTATCCCTCACTACATCTATTTCTATACACTTTCTACAACTATCCTCTATAGCTATCCCTCTCAATATCTACCCATCTCTACATCTATCCCTCTAAATTTACATGCCAAATTTTGGCTCAGTACATAATTTATATCGAGTACAGCGTTACGGACAGTTTCGTATATTTTTGAAAAACATGTTTTTACAATAAATTTAAAAAATGATATGACAAATAAAAATAAAAAATAAAACTATTCTAGAACATTCAAGAACAACAAAATTTATATACCAATCGATTTGTCTAATCGAGATCTATCGATTGAGCTATTATTATAAGCTATTATACAGCTCATGTGGTTAGATTTTAGCGAATTTACCCTTGATTTTTGAAAAACTCATAACTATTCTAGAACATTCTTGAACATCGAAATTTATATACCAGTCGATTTGTCTAATCGTGATCTATCGATTGAGCTATTATACAGCTCATATATAATTTATACCCGAATTTCATATCGCGATTTACTACGTGACAGACGTTTTTGTATATTTTTGCAAAAAAAACATATTTTTACCATAAATTTAACAAAAATTTCTTCGGATATCGAATTTTGACTGTCGATTATATATACATGCCGAATTTCAGCTCTGTACATGAATTACAATCGATTTACAATTGTTAAATCGATTTTATAATTAATTAGTCGAACACATCTAAGATCAACATTCAAGACACATTCAAATCTAAGATCAACATTCAAGACACATTCAAATCTAAGATCAACATTCAGCACACATTCAAATCTAAGATCAACATTCAACACACATTCAAATCTAAGATCAACATTCAGCACACATTCAAATCTAAGATCAACATTCAGCACACATTCAAATCTAAGATCAACATTCAACACACATTCAAATCTAAGATCAACATTCAACACACATTCAAATCTAAGATCAACATTCAACACACATTCAAATCTAAGATCAACATTCAGCACACATTCAAATCTAAGATCAACATTCAGCACACATTCAAATCTAAGATCAACATTCAACACACATTCAAATCTAAGATCAACATTCAACACACATTCAAATCTAAGATCAACATTCAGCACACATTCAAATCTAAGATCAACATTCAACACACATTCAAATCTAAGATCAACATTCAACACACATTCAAATCTAAGATCAACATTCAGCACACATTCAAATCTAAGATCAACATTCAACACACATTCAAATCTAAGATCAACATTCAACACACATTCAAATCTAAGATCAACATTCAGCACACATTCAAATCTAAGATCAACATTCAACACACATTCAAATCTAAGATCAACATTCAACACACATTCAAATCTAAGATCAACATTCAACACACATTCAAATCTAAGATCAACATTCAGCACACATTCAAATCTAAGATCAACATTCAACACACATTCAAATCTAAGATCGACATTCAGCACACATTCAAATCTAAGATCAACATTCAACACACATTCAAATCTAAGATCAACATTCAACACACATTCAAATCTAAGATCAACATTCAGCACACATTCAAATCTAAGATCAACATTCAACACACATTCAAATCTAAGATCAACATTCAGCACACATTCAAATCTAAGATCAACATTCAGCACACATTCAAATCTAAGATCAACATTCAACACACATTCAAATCTAAGATCAACATTCAACACACATTCAAATCTAAGATCAACATTCAACACACATTCAAATCTAAGATCAACATTCAGCACACATTCAAATCTAAGATCAACATTCAGCACACATTCAAATCTAAGATCAACATTCAGCACACATTCAAATCTAAGATCAACATTCAGCACACATTCAAATCTAAGATCAACATTCAACACACATTCAAATCTAAGATCAACATTCAACACACATTCAAATCTAAGATCAACATTCAGCACACATTCAAATCTAAGATCAACATTCAAGACACATTCAAATCTAAGATCAACATTCAACACACATTCAAATCTAAGATCAACATTCAACACACATTCAAATCTAAGATCAACATTCAGCACACATTCAAATCTAAGATCAACATTCAGCACACATTCAAATCTAAGATCAACATTCAACACACATTCAAATCTAAGATCAACATTCAACACACATTCAAATCTAAGATCAACATTCAACACACATTCAAATCTAAGATCAACATTCAACACACATTCAAATCTAAGATCAACATTCAACACACATTCAAATCTAAGATCAACATTCAACACACATTCAAATCTAAGATCAACATTCAACACACATTCAAATCTAAGATCAACATTCAACACACATTCAAATCTAAGATCAACATTCAGCACACATTCAAATCTAAGATCAACATTCAACACACATTCAAATCTAAGATCAACATTCAACACACATTCAAATCTAAGATCAACATTCAGCACACATTCAAATCTAAGATCAACATTCAACACACATTCAGCAAACATGTCCATTTTTGGATTTTTGGATATTATGACACTATAAAAGTTTTTATTTTTTCAAACTTATATAATTTTTTTGGATAGGATTTTTCAGGATATTTGATTCGATATATATACCAAATTTCAGCTCATTAGGATTGATTTTTAATATACTTTGATTGAGACAGACAAGAAATTTTTGAAAAACTCATAATTCTTCTAGAATGTTCCAGAATTCTGAAATTTTTTTTGCTTACACATCTACTAGATACTGGTAATCGATTGGTATATCATATCGATACGTACATTAAAACATATCTAACTGAAAGCGTGAATCACACATTTTCTAATCCAAATACTACATAAACAGATACCGCTGGTTCCTGTGATTTTATGGAAAGGAGTGCACCAAGAATCCGGAATCATGAAGAGGCGGAACTTTGGCGCGAACATGTGCGTCTCTGGATAGGGGAAGTTCACCTAAACGTTAAATGGTTTAGCATTTAGGAAAATTCGAATTCATCCAATAAATATTTTGCTCCCATGCATTATTATACAAATGTATCATCACCTTGCAAACCCAACATGATTTTACTGAGTTATTTAGCAGCCAGAAACATGTGTCGTTCGTGCCGCTACGAAAAGTGCCTCCAGCAAGGAATGCTTACCTCAGGTTTGTATAACACTTGAACAAAATCCATCTAATGCTTCTTTTGCATTATAGCTGTACAACATGCTCGTGACGGATTGGGCAAAAGAAAGGAAGTGGCAAAACTGTCTTCGTCTTCTTCAGATACTCCTGATATCAAAATGCCGAAACCACAATTGGAAATCCAGCAACAACAGTTAGCGGCGCTAAACGCTGCAGCGTCAAATGCATTGGGGCAACTTTATTCTCCTCCAAATCAGTCCCACTCTTTTACGACATTGACACCTCCTCCTATTCAGGTTTATAACTCTTGGTTTATGAGTCATTGTATACGTTTTAAATCAATCCAATTTCATGGAGTATATTTTTCTAAACACACAACTGTTTCTAAAAATCATTACCGCATTAAAAATTTATATAGTATTTGTTAGAGTCGATATAGCCTTATTATAAGTAGATATCTGTCATTTTAGGCCTACTCCACGTCCATTCCCACTACC
>JAKKPZ010000902.1:0-13376 GCA_022814885.1 Ditylenchus destructor | reverse complement strand
ATTCAAATTGCCGCGCTTAAATTGATGAATAACCGTATCACAAAACTACCTATTCTTGGTCATTAGTCCGTTATATAATAATTGCAATGTTTATCATTACTCTACTATTACCATTCATGATACATATCTAAGCCTTACATAAACCTCAGTTCTTACAGAGAACAATTTTCTAAACATAAACTTATTAATCTTATTACAATTATATTATTTCTCTACTATTTTATTATAAGATCACGACAATGGCTTTGTCGTGATATGTTTGTATTTTAACATGCATTATGAACGAGACCCATGCACAAGACCCACTCACACAGCTTGCCATATCAAGAACCAACCAGGGCATGGTTTAATTATGAAACATATATTATGAATGATTACAATCCTATTCACGAAACTTATGATTTATTATTTTTCTGTTATTCATGTTCATTACAACATGATTATTTAGAATCATTGCTGATTATTATTTATTGTTCAAAGTAATTCCACGTTTATATATAAGTTATTGTATTACTGTTTAAGTTCACTGACCACTATACAAATACATCAATTACCTACGACTAAACAAATTGGTTATTGGATAAAATATCATATTTATAAATATATTATATATTATATTATACAACCAAGTACTATCCGATACAACTCATGATTATTAAAAACAGTTATATATTTTTTGACTCCATCTAACAGAGTTAAAAGTTTGGGAAATATGAAGTAATAGAGAAATTTGTCTATATTATTGTACAAGTATTATGTTGATCATTATCAGTTGATGCTTACAATCCCAAATTATTTATAATTAGAATTCCTAGAATTATTAGTATTCTCTCAAAATCAGATGTAATGGAGTTGGTAAAATAATCTGATATAAAAATTTAAAATGCATGATATCGTCATTTTGTTCGTGAGAGTTTTGTCGTGAGTGTCGAAGATTACACGTCATGATGTGATACCATCTGTAATATAGCTTAAGTATTGACATTATCCTTCATTTTATGAACTATAGAATTTTATTTTAGTCGAATACCAACTACGACTACTTTATTATTGAGTATTTATCATTATTTTTTTAAAATAGTGTCCCTTACCCTTTTGACAAAATAAATAGGTTTAATTCTAATTTCATTATAAACGATACTATGTTTATATTCCCCGCTGCCAATACGCTTCTTAACACTTTTCAACCTCAAAATGCAGAAAATGTTTGCACAAAACATGACGGGATCATGGAAAAAGGTGAATTTTCGAGTTACGTATGGCTTATGTATTCCATTTATTTCTTATTTCTTTTCGGCACTCCCGGACCACAAACTCGCGAGTACCCCCCCCCCCCCCCGCCCCAAAAAAAGGTGGGGGGGGGGGAGAACGCGATTATTACATGAATTAAAATGATTTTAATTTATTGTATATGACTTAAACCTTGGCAATTTGTAAAGTACATTTACTAATTACAATCACTAAATTTCAATAATTTTATTTTATCTATCTATTTGTTATTATTATTGCTACCGTTTACAGTGAACTGAACCAAATTTTCTCTTCACTTATAAAGGATAACTATAAAACCCGACTATTGGCTTATGCAAACCTTGTAACTATTATTCCCTCGCGCACTCCTAATATGGAACTCAACAAAAAACTCTTTTGCCATATGACATGAAAAAGTAGATTATTGATGCACCAAGTGTTGAAATACTTAATAACAATATACTAATAAATTTAGGCCAGCGCGAAATTCCTGTCAGGCCGTCCAAATTGAGTAAAACTCTTTTGTGACACTATGAAAAACTTCAGGATCATTTTACTTATTGATACAAGTTCATATAAGCTTTACTGGGAAATTGCCTTAGCTTTTGAAATTTTATCTACTAGTACCTGCTCTATTTTATTCTGACAAAAAAAACGTGACATGACATAATATTTCTAGCATTGTTTTCGAGAAGATAGTTTATCATTATCCCACCATCAGCCATATGAATTTAAAAATCTTACAGACCAACGACTAAACAAATTGGTTATTAGATAAAATAATGAAGATATAACTAAACTAACTAAGTTATTCCGAAGTTAATTTCATGATTATTTTATTTCTCCTAATGACTCTTCTTATTGATACATGTACGTATAATCTATTCTTATATAGTAAATTAATCCCTAATCACAAATAATCCGTTATGATACATTTCGATGACTATAGTCGAAAAAATATTCGTGCACGTGAGATATAACCATAATTTAAGCTATAATTCCAAAGCGAACGAATTGGATACTGGAATATTTTATGATTCACTCCTAAATTACTACACTTGTTTTCACATTTAAGCCAACATATATATTCCTACTTGTAGTAGGCCAAAATGCAAAAATATGTGATATCAGGAACATGATTATTTTAATTATCTTTATTATTCTTTTTATTGATACAAGTACATATAATCTGTTCTTAGTAAATTAATCCCTAATCATAAATATATCTGGATGCATTGGAGTATGCCAAGACTATACGTCTCATAGTATGAATATTTTTACTATTAACAAATTATTAGTCCAATGAAAAGATTCTGCGTCGGTCAAGATCATGTTTGGCTATAACTATCAAGCTAATATCTTTAGCATTGCCTTCAAGAAAAGTACAATGCTTATAATCTAACTTTTGGTGATTTTTTAAATGCTGCCTTTTTGCCACAAAAGTGGCTTTTTTCGAAAAGGTAACAAATATCCCCCGTAGCAACATTTTGCATGGAATTTGAGTTCACTTTTCCGTTAAGTGCCTTTTTTGGCAAATGGGACAATTCTTGGTCAAAAATGGCACTTTTAAAGTTAGCCAAACTTTACATACCTTAAGGCTTCCTTTATATAGAGTCCCTTTGAGAGAACTCGTCTTTCTCATAAAATTTTCATGAAAAACAGAAAAAAATACCAGCTATCTAGTACTAAAACCTCGGCCTACGCTTTGCCATTCACATGTCTCTGTATAATTTGACCTGCATTATTGTCACTTTGTACTTACTTTTTTTTCTCTCTCATAGGCACGCAAAAAATATTTTACTCAATTTCGTGCCAACTCTGACTCAAAAATATTTTATCACGCGAAAATAATAAAAAGTCAGAGTTACTCTTGTTAAAAAGCGTTTCCGCAATAAACGAGGCTTTTTGCCCCACCTTGATCGCTGATTGTAAATATTATATTGTACTTTGTCGACAAGGATCTCAGCCCTTTACATCCATATATGGTCTCATCTGACACCTGCATTCCATCATACTAACCCAAGTGCAATCCTCGTCATAACATCTTCACCTGCTGGCATCACCTCCGGCTCGCTATTGTGGACGCTTTTCTCATTGACAGAATGCCAGAATGTGGTACTACGCCAAAACAGACATCAAATTTGGAATCAGCGTGGTCGAAAACCTATAAGGAGTTTAAAATATCGGCTCCAAATCTCTTTAGGAAGTCCATTTTTGAGCGGTCGGTCAATATGCCCACAGGGCATTCAGCCGCTTTCCTGCCCGGTCACTTGTCACATATCTCAGCGCTACAAAAGCATCAATCGAAAGAAGATGGCTGACCACTCGGCCGCAGTGCCGTTTGTCAGAACACCCGCATTCTCTGCGCCAACATCACTTTCTCGCCCCGAGCCATCAGCACAAATGCCCGTTGTTCTCAGGGAGCCATTACATTTGCCGTCTTCGTCTCCGTTCCGGTTAAGCTAAGGCTTAAGCACCACCCTTAAGATTTCAAGTGTCGGTGTTCAAGTGTGGGGTCTCCAGATCCCACTTCCCTTACATCATATGGAATACACGCACTAGTGGAATTGGTCACTGCTCATTGGTCACTGATCATTTAATAGTCTGCCTGTCACTCTTCAGCAAAAATGCACTTCCTCGATACCAGAAAGCAGATCACCAGACATCAAGATCATATCACATTATTTGGTTTGTTATTACTGTCATTTTTTGTTTGGAAATGCGTCATCGGTTTAGGAATAGAAATGAAAAGTTTTGATTTTTCGAAAAGATGAAATGAGAAAGACGAGAGACCTTCTTTTTAAGGGTCAACTGGTATAAGAGGCCTGAAGGTGAAACTGTATGCAAATATTTTACCTAGAGAATTACCTCGATTAATTTAAGAAATTAAGAAATCAAGAAAAACCTCTAAATTATATTGCTCAAGGCGATATCTTACAGCAAAACTCATTTTGAAAACGTTCCTTTAAAAAATTATTGTTTTTTACAGTAAAAGACTGTCAGATATAATTACTATTGTACTTGCTTTAAAATCTGTTAAATTGAAGAGAAGCCATTTTTACACTTAGCAAGCTTCATCCTCTCTCTTCTTTCGCAGTCAATCCAACTTATTCTCATCTCATAATCTACCCATTGCTCCAGGCCATATTGACTTGAAGTGAATCAATATTTCTTGCTTCTATCATGTATCAAAACTATATATACAAAACTCCATGTGAAAAATTCCATGCACACTCTGCTACAAAACGAAATTAAATACCGGGAGATACATCACATGTTTGAATTATTTCTATGAAGGGTTACATTTTTATTAACGAAACTTATGTTTTACTATTTGTTATCTGCCTAGAGTTGGAGATCTCTTTTTATTACCCATAAATTTTGTTCTCACACAACTTTTTTACTGGTGTACAAAATAATTCTCCAGAACACATCAGAACATGGTTATTAATAATAAGTTATATGTGCTTTAAACTTTTTCAACAAAGTTTAAAATTTGTGATATTTACTTATTATGCTTCCCGCACAATGCGACGTTTTCCGTCGACGGAAAATAGTGAGTGTGAAAAGGAAGAGAGTTTTTCGTCGGACATAGATAAAAGGCCGACGTCGACGGAAAACGTCGACGTTTGTTGATGGAAATGACGAAAAATGATGATTATGAGTTATGTTTATCTCCATTTTTCTCCTAATTTTCCGGATTTTTCCCAAATCTGACATTGATTATCCTATGCCAACTTTGCGTCTAGATTCCGAATATGTAATTTATTAGCCCATTTCGACATTTGTTCGTCTGAAACGGCGGCTCGGCCGAGCTGGGCCCAATGTTTTCAAAATGAGAGAGTGGGCAGACGTTGTCTCTTTGAAGAATATCTACCGTATTCCCTGTAATTGCTACCCCCCTGAAATTATTACCCCCCCCTCTAATTATTACCCCCCCTGGAGCTCGAACGATTTATTATTACCCCCCCTCTAATTATTACCCCCCCTGTAATTATTACCCCCCCCCAAAATGTGCCAAAAATAAGCCAAATTTTCTATTTTTGTTGTGTTTTTAGCTATGATTTCGTATTTCAAACTTAAATAGACAAAATATAGACAGTTTAGTCTATTTTTTACTGCTTTTAGCTTAAATTTAGATTATTGCCATATTTTTTTTGCAAAATTTTCCTAAATGTGGCCAAAAGTAGTACTGTTTTGTACTATTTTTTAGATAAATGTATATTTTTGCCACATTTTTTGCCAAATTGTGGTTAAAAGTTGCAGAATATTGCAAAAAAAAAGCAAATTTTAGGAAGTTTTGCTTTTTAGTTTTAACTTCAACTGAAGGTAAAACTAGGTATTTCATAGGGACCTTTAAACCTTAGGGATTTAGATCTGTTTTTAATTAAATGTTTCCAATTTTTCTGTGGAAGAATTTTTATTTAAATATTAATTTATATAAATTTTAAATTAAGTTTAAAATTTTTAGAACATTTTAGAATTCCGTTTTTGTATTTTTTTACTAGATTTAGGAAGTTTTGCTTTTTAGTTTTAACTTCAACTAAAGGTAAAACTTTCGTGAAAATTCCTTTACAACATTTTAATGTAAAGGTTAATTTTAGGGATTTAAATCTGATATTATTATTATTCAAAATTTTACAAAATTTTGGCAAATTTAAGCAAAATATTTAAAAATCTCCTGAAAATTGCCAAAAATCTAATAAAAATATAATTTAGTTTTTAAAAATAGTGTTTACTTAAAGTTTAAAATTTTTAAACTTTTTAGAATTCCGTTTTTGTATTATTTTTACTAGACCTTTATTTTGTTCCGTTATAAGAATAATAGAAAAATAATTCGTATTTTCGAATAAAAACGAAAAATTATCTATTTTTGATAGAACTTTCCATTTTCGATTTAGTCATTTTTATATCATTTTCAAATTTATATTGAAATTTATTTATTATAAACCAGAATCATTTATCCTGCATTTTCAAGATTTTTTGAGAAAAATATTATCCATGCCTTTAGCCTTCAGTCAAATTTAGCCTTCACTCAAATTATAAAAAATTGTGAAAACTGAAAGGAAAAAATCGGTTTAAATTTTGAAAATTATTTAAGAAATATAGCTAAAAAAGTAAAATTCATAGTCAACAATGATTCAGAGCAATAAATGCGCTTAAAAATTTAGAGATTAATTTTAAAATCATTCAGAAAATGGTAAACTTTCATAAAAATCTCACCAAAATTAGTAAAATATTGATAATAAATTAGAAAAATTTAAATCTTGCCCAAATAATTTCGGCCGCGAATTCAAAATGGTTTAAATTTTGAAAATTATTCGAGAAACTTTGACAAAAATGCGAAAAAGTTTCAGAAATTAAGCTAAAAAGGTAAATTTTGACGATAAATTTTTGAAATATTCAACCCCTGAACACTGAAAATTTTTAGTTTTTCGTAAAAAATTCTCAAAATTTTCGCCGCGCCCCCGGCGCGGCGACATTGAAATATTATTGCCCCTCCTGTAATTATTACCCCCTCTAATTATTACCCCCCCTGGAGCTCGTTTGAAAAATTATTACCCCGGGGTAGTAATTACAGGGAATACGGTATCTCTGTTCGGTATCGAAACGAAGGGACATTTAAAATTTTTAAAATAATAAACTTTAAAATAAAAACAATTTTTATTTTAAAATAATAAAGTTACCACATTTATTGATTTATTTGTGTAATGAAATTGAGCTAAATGACCAGCATAAGCAGTATACGATATTTGGACCATGATTAATTATACAATGAAATTACGATTAAATGAACTCAAGATTTTGGTTGCCAATGGCATAACTTATAGTTATTAACACAATTATTAAACATAATATTATAAAGCCCGAATGATTTTGTATATCTAGAAATATTTATTCAAGTCAATACATTTATCAAGTAAAAACATACTTTTATTTTATAATTTACACCATATCAAGTGCGCAGCTGGCCAAGTGTGCTCCCTTTTTGTTGGAAGGCGGGCCCTTTCTTTGGCAAGACAGCCGAGACTCCCGCTATAAAAGGCCCAGAGCTTTGAGCTTCGAGGGCGACTCATGCTGGACTAGGTTAAGTTGGAAGAAATATTTCTTGCTCTCCGATTATTCTATCCTCATGTTTGTTTTATAAGGATAAATGTCTTATTGTTTGTATGTAAAATTACGAAATGTGATATTTGTCTATGTTTGAATGTTTTATGTTGTTCCTTGAGAATAAATAATGATAATAGTCCGTTTACAACTCATGTATTAAAATTGTTATATTAAAAATCATATTGTTATTCGACAACTCAAACCGTTTTAATGTCTAAGTATTCATGTTTAAAATCGTTCGATAACAAATTTGTGTTTGTATTTACTTACTTCTGCTTATCAGAACAGCGGATACATAAACTGAGATATGCGCATTACGACATGTTTATATAATTACCGATTAACTAGACACTAGTAATGTAAATGTGTCTAATAAGAATCTACACGAATTTAATGACTACTAAAAGGGATACACAGTATTTTTACTAAACATTCACAATGTGTCTGAATTTGTCATGACTTTGTAGTAAAAACTCTACTATCTTATTTGTCTAATTCCAAGTTTAAGTGTCCTGCAGCTATTCATTAACCATGTAGGTCTTTAAAGTATCTATATAATTATCATTATTATGAAATTATTTATTGATTCGTAGTTAATGTAATCCTTCTCAAGCTATTACTACTCAATTATTAACATTATTATTTATTACAACTTCGCTTTTAAAGAGCATAAAAATTTTCATTCCATTTCTCCGACGTACATTTAAATAAAACTATATTTATTAGAACTATCTTTTCAGCGCAGCTATAAATTAATTTAATTATGTTGTGTCACCAAATTTATTTTAAAATTAGCACCAAATTTTATGCTATCATTATTCTGAGAGCATGGAACCTTTACAAGGCATGAAATATAGTTATTTATCTCAATTAAATGTTTTATTCCACTTGTTCGACGTACTTTATTAGATGTTATTATTGCTTATTAGTACATTCTATAATTTTTTATCCCGCAACATAAAAATCCACGTAATTTAAACGATTGCACATGATTATAATTTGCTCAGTGTTATTTAATTTTATTTACTCGATCAATTGATATATGGAGATATGTTCTTTAACTTTCTGCAGTTATTCCATAATAATTTTACCACGTCAGCGGTAATGTAACTTTATTTTTACAGTCTTACCAATACTAGTAAAATATTTTAAATGCAATTTTTACAGTTAATCATAAAAATAAGCAAACGAATTTCAAAAACATATTTGTTAAATGATGTTGCTATTCTACTATACAAAATCGTGACGGATTCTATCTATTATCTTACTTTGTACTTTATGCCAAATGGCTTAAGATGGCCTTTTCAACTATTTAGTCTGAAATTCGAGAATGTCCAAAAATCATGAATGTAATTAAAAGCTATAAAATTACTTCTATAACATTATCTCCGTTAAAACTTATTAATTAGTTGTTAACTTACTAATTTTTTGTGAGATTTGCTATTTGATTATTATTATTATGATATTTATTACAATTCAGTTATCCTTATAATAAGTCAGTGACGTCTTTGTCCTCCGTCATTCGGATGAGAAATCCGAATGACGCACACTCCTAAGTTCATTCTTAGGGGTGCTTATTTTTAAAATGTACCTAATTAGGGTAACTTTTAGCGGGGAATCCGAATTTGAGGTCAACATTTAGCAAAATATAGACAAATTTTAGACAAAATATAGACTAAATTTTGCCCCAAGCATATTTTTGTCATTCTGTCACGGTTTTTTGAGGGGCCAGACCCAATTTTTGTCATTCTGTCCCGGTTTTTTGAGGGGCCAGTCCGTTACCAATTTGTAACCGAAATTAAGGGATCAAAGATCAAATTTCGGTCAAGTATTTTGTCCCCGAAAAAATCTGTCCGTTACCAATTTGTAACCGAAATTAAGGGATCAAAGATCAAATTTCGGTCAAGTATTTTGTCCCCGAAAAAATCTGTCCGTTACCAATTTGTAACCGAAATTAAGGGATCAAAGATCAAATTTCGGTCAAGTATTTTGTCCCCGAAAAAATCTGTCCGTTACCAATTTGTAACCGAAATTAAGGGATCAAAGATCAAATTTCGGTCAAGTATTTTGTCCCCGAAAAAATCTGTCTGTTACCAATTTGTAACCGAAATTAAGGGATCAAAGATCAAATTTCGGTCAAGTATTTTGTCCCCGAAAAAATCTGTCTGTTACCAATTTGTAACCGAAATTAAGGGATCAAAGATCAAATTTCGGTCAAGTATTTTGTCCCCGAAAAAATCTGTCTGTTACCAATTTGTAACCGAAATTAAGGGATCAAAGATCAGAGAGACTGAGCCAAACTTTAGACTGAGCCAAACTTTAGACTGAGCAAACTCAGACTGAACCAAACTTTAGACTGAGCCAAACTTTAGACTGAGCCAAACTTAGACTGAGCAAACTCAGACTGAACCAAACTCAGACTGAGTCTGAGTTTGCGAGCCACCGCAGGTGGCGAGCCAGTCCTGTGGTCGGGCGCGGAGCGCCCGACCTTCCCCCTTGGAATGTGAGTGAAGTTAGAACAGAAAAGGCATACTGATATAGAAAGGGCATACTGATATAGACTCCCCGCGCGCTAGCGCGCGTTAGCGTGCTAGTTCCATAATAATGATACTACGTTACTTTTAACATTTTAATAAAAATTAAAATGTTTATTTTTTAATTTTTATTAAAATATTTTAATAAAAATGTTGATAACTGTTAATAAAAAATCATGTTAATACTTATAATCCTATATTACTCTCGAACTACGACACGTTTATGAAATTTATATTTTCAAAAAATATTTTTAAATTGATTTCGCAGTTTAACATACCGCAATTTAACATATACTTCATTACCTTATGTTGATTATATGTAGTGATCAAAGGATACATAACTACGCTAGGTTTTTTGCGAGTAATCACACAAATACAATAGATCAATGACACATCAACTCAATACCTTTAAATTTGACCAGAAGACACATTGCTATGCAATGAATGCCCGAGGCACTATTTGCATCCGTTAATTAATTAATCCGTTAATATAGTCCATGTCCAGGACTTGCATACATCCCTATTCCAGGATCGGTCACGAAGGTGCAAGTTTGTCCTTGTTTCGTCATGTAATTAATAGCTTTATTTCATGATTATTACTAAAATCACAATCATCGATTCATTAAAAGCTTTAGAATCAAAAACTATAGGAATATTACCAACTTTAGTTTGCTTTTATCACATCCGATCTGCGCTAATGATTATTATTATTAATTATCCAAGTATTTTTAAAGACGCATGATTATTATAGACATACCGTATTTTCTCTAATTGAAGCCCCCTGAAATAGACGCCCCCTAGAGAAAGAGAAATAGTGCGTAAAAATGAGAGGTTAGAGAAAAATTTTGCCCAAATTTGGGGGATTGAAATAATATAAGCTCCGGGGCTTCAATTCGAGAAAATACGGTAATATATCCACCGCTTTCATTCTTCGCCGAAATTCCAACTTATACTTCCAGATGTGAGTTTACATATTGGCTAAAGTCATTAATTCCGGGTAAACAAGTTGGGTCAACTCTTCTCTTTTCACAATGAAAGCAAAGGAGAGGCCCTTTGGAAAGAGAAGAGTTGACTCAATTTTGAATTGGTATGCGTTAGCGTTCTGAGTTGTTTACCCGGAATTAATGACTTTAGCCAATACATACAATGTACATGTATCGTAGGTGTTGAAGGATGGAGCAAATGTGCGGATCATGTAAATATGATTCGCACATGATCTTGTTCCAATTTTTTATTCATCATACTTAAATTTATTATCACTGTGATGAATTACATTTACGGCTTTGCTTATCCTACAGAAGAAAGCTAAGAAATAGCGTAAAAAATTTGAAAAATTTTAGCGAAACTGAACGGCATAATTATTGCGCATCGGTCCGTTTTTGTGATTTTTCACTGAAATTTAAAATGCCCGTTCTTGAGTTTCAATAAAGCTTATGTCGAGATCTTTTTTAAATAATAAATGGCAAAGTCTTAGCTGCAAAATGAGCTATTACTCATATATATGGCGAGAATTTAAAGTTCAAATTTTCAAAAGAAATGCGGCAAAATAAAATGCTTACCCTGTGTAGTCCCAATTCCAGGACTTGCATACATCCCTATTCCAGGATCGCACCTGCCCCCATTTCCTGGAATACTCTCAAAATTATCGTGCCTTGCATCTGAGTTTCTGGAGGGAAAAACAAGGTAGCGGCGCCTCCTTTGTACATTTCTAATCCTTGGCACTAAAAATTGTGTGCCCACTAGTCTGAGTCAGAGGTGACTATCTCAGCCAAAGGTCAAATGCAATACCCTTTTGAGTTTACCGAATCTTTTGGGATGGGAAAGACTGGAGAAAAAAGTGATGCAAATCATACGAGCATTTGGGATAAAAATCTTGGATTCCTTTGAAATGGGGCCATATGCAGTTCTGAAATAAGGTTTATGTGCAAGTCCTGTGCCGCGAAGGTGCAAGTTTGTCCTTGTTTTGTCATGTAATTAATAGCAATATACTAATTAATATAATAATTCGTATTAATAGCAGAGCATAAATAAATAGCTTAGATAAATTCACATGAATATTTAAGCGCTGTCGTAATAAATTTATTTTTCTTATTCGGTGTGAATTTAAGCTTTGTTACTCAGCTTTATTACTATCGATCGGGTCCGGCCATTTCATGCCGATTGAATTTAGTCCGGTGAATGAAATCCATAATCTATAAAACTTAATTTATCTAACCCCAAATTGAACTATTACTCAAGAACTATTATTCGAGAATAAGATTATAGTGAACAAAAACTATTACTAATACTCATCGTTTGGACACATCATCATCAAATGGCACTATCTTAATAACAGTCACTAACGTTTACGTGGTGAAGAGCGTACATTTTATTTCTTGTTCAAAGAATCAAATTGTCTAGTAATTCAAGTTACAAAAGACGCTTGGGAGAGATAAATAATTATAAATAGACATGTTGCTAAGCAAAGAGTGCCTCTACGAACTTTTCTTACGGAAGTAAAGCGTTTGAATTCATAAACATTATCATAAATGTTCACAAATGTAATAAAAACACTACCGTCTTATTATATTTACTCATCATTATTATCTAATTATTGCAAGTACAACAGGATATTTCAATCAAAACATGTTTATGTTAGGTAAAGCAATGCGAAATATTGTTGACGCCACATGTTTTGATTAGTGTTATTAATACGAGTAAATTTTTCATACAACTAAAGTTTTAAACCACCTAATATTACCAATATTCTTACAGTCGAACATCACTAAACCGACATTCCTAGGACCTTATCCGACAACTTATCCTTCTACGGAAGTGCCTATCCAATCGAATTTGACTGGCAGACATACTGCTAAGCAAAGAGTGCCTTAGCACACTTTTCTTCCACTATTTCTCTAACGTTTTTTTCTCTAACTTAATGAGTCCCATGTTTTGCTCGTTCTTTCCCCTATAAATCCTGACTTGGCTTGTATCCTCATGTCCCTCCATCTTGCCCAATGCTGTAAACTCTCGGTTTAGTGCTGGACAGTGGCCAGTGTTCCACGGAATAACACTCCCTAAAATATCGACTTTTTTCTTTCCAGAATGTGTGCATTTTTGAAATGACCTTTTCTTGAGGTTGTGTGATAGACAATCAGACCTCGTTTATCCGAAACGGTCGGGACCGGCCATTTCAATCCAATTCATTCCATAAAATGTAAACTGCGCGATAAAATTGCATAATGAATTCCATAATTTATTCAACTTAATTTGTCTAAATCCAAATTGAACTATTAATTAATTAATCAAGAAATAAGGTTATAGTTAACAAAAAACTACTATTATTTATACTCGTCGTTTTATGCCCCCAAATGGACACTAACCTACTAACAGTCACTAATTTTTGGAGAGCGTACTTTTTATTAGTTATTCATTGAATCAAATAGTTCAGTGTTGTTTAGAGTGCTGTTGTCATATATTTATTTATTAACTAATTATTAA
>JAKKPZ010000901.1:0-13378 GCA_022814885.1 Ditylenchus destructor | reverse complement strand
ATTCTATTGCGGGCGGACGGAACTTCACCTATCAACTTAGAGGGACCCGATTAACTGATTCTCAGTATTAACTGCAACATATATAGTAATGTATAGTAATACTATAGTACTATATAGTAATACTATATATAGTATATATATCTTTACCCCTTGAGACCTATGTATAATTCGGAATTCTTTATAGAATTCCTTGTTTAGAATCCTATTTTGAACCTTGTAATTGTTCCCTTATGAAGCCTTTAGAAAGACTTTGTGATTCCTTGTTTGAGAGAGCTCTTGAGAACGTTTTTATTGAAGCATACAAGATTGAAATTTTAACAAGCATCATGAGTTTATATAGCATTTTATGAAGCAATATTTTTTCTAGACATTAAAGACAAGTTTTCGTTACGAGACAAAGGGAAATACATTAAGCATTTTAAGTCGAGTTATCGACACTCCCAAGACAGAAAGTAGTCTTGAGAGGAAAGTGTTTTTTAGACATTTTAGATTAGAGAATACATTTTTGAAATATGGAATTTGGCGTTAAGTTACACGAACATTAAACGTTACAATAACATTGTGACTAAGCGGTTCTTCTTTCATTCGCTAGGAGAAAATTGATTGGAAATAATGGTTTTTATTTTAGGCGAATGGAACAAGCCGCTAGTGATCGATCGGAACAAAGTAAGTATTTTTACAGATAATTCAGTAAAAAAGGACTAGTGATATTAGAAAAGGACTAGTGATGTTTTAAGACTATATTTGGCATACAGAGCTGATATTGATTAGATTGCAAAAAAGACTTGATTTGTTAAATAGCGAAAAAGTTATTTAGCGATTACAATAAATTCGGATTCCTTTCTTGGCTGATGAAAAAATATTTGTTTAAAATATAAAGGTTTTAATAATTTTAAGCCAAAAAGGGAACCGAATACCTTGACATTTGAGAATTTTCCATCACGGTTTCTTTCCAAAGATTTCCAGTATGGTTTCTGCAAAGCGACATAGTGTGCGGCCATCCCGTCCAGTCACCCATATTCCATCGGCCGGTTGTTGTCGGGAAGATGATGGTGCGTCTTCTCGGCTTGCATGCACATTGTGACGCGAGGCGTCCTTTCGAGGCCGGGAATCATTTTTAGAGCTTGGGTTAGGTGCCATTGATCGGGCTCGGTGGTCGCGGCGAGGCGGGGACTCACTCTTAGATCGGACTCTTTCGTGTCGACGCGGACTTTTCTCCCGCTGGGTGGATCGGGCCCTGTGTCGGCGCGGCGGAGTTGAACTCTCCCTTTTAGTGGATCGGCCTCTCTGGTGGGGACGTTGAGTTGGACTCCGCTCCTTTCGGGGTGAGTCTTGCTTCCGACTCACCACACCTTTGAGAATTTTCCGACGGGGCGGGCTTGGAATTTCCTCGGGCTCTGCCAGCTCTCCTTCCTCATAGTACTCTTCTTGTTCTTCTTCCTCCGGTTCGTAGTCCAATTCCGGAGTCGGGCTACGAGGTCGTTTGGCTGGCTGCGGGGCAATCTTTCGCGGGGCCACTGGTGGCTTCGGATTTGTTGCTTTGCGGGTCGGTGCTTCCTGAGCTACGTCTGTTTGACGGGTGGTGACCTGTCGGGCCTGAATTGGAGCAGACTGAGGCTCCACAGCCTGTTGTGCCGGTTGTGCCTGTGGCTTGGGTCGAATTGTGACCCTTTTCACTGCTGTTTTGACAAGCGGACCTGGTTGAACCGCAGGCCCTTGTTTGGGACGACCCTTCGCTCCTCGATTTGTAGCCGGACGCTTTGCTTCCGCAACGATTTGTTGGACATACTCATCAGCTAAACTGTTGCAGGTCGCCATTATGTCTTCGTTGGATGGTTCTGCCATGCGCTGGAGATGAAGACGCGTCGTTGTGAGTGGTGAGTTTTGGTTTATTCGTCTTTCTTTATACATTTCAATTTCTAGATGTGTGATTTTCAATTGACTCATGGCAGCTGAACGCTTCTTTGGCCATTGGTTAGTTTTTGCATTCTTTCTTTTGCATGTTGAGAGTCGGTCCAATCTTGATGTGGCGATGCATCTTTGATCCCATATAGTGTTTCCATGCCCTGAGAGTCGTATATATCGCATGTCTTCGCAGTCTAAAGCGAAGTGTCCAGGTTCGTGACAATTTTGGCATATAGGTCCCGGCCTAGTGTAGAAATTGTGTATTGCCCTCAAGGTTGGATTGACGCTCGAGGTGCACATTCCTATAGTGAGAACAGCGATCAGTGTTGAGAGTAGATCAGGTCCTTTAGTAGGAGCATAGGATTGCGCTGACACTAACGGTATTATTCCCACCATAAGTAGTGACAGGATCCCAAGTCTGTTAGTAAGACTTCCGGTCAAACGTCTTGGATTTCGAGTAGTAATTCTCGGCATAGGTACGAAACGTGTCGTGTTATGTGTAGAGTTTTCCGGAGTGGGTTGGCCATGAGCCATGCAATTTTGTGTTAGCACATCGAGTGGCTGGAGGGTCCTGGTTTCGAAATACTGAATTTAAATTTCGTTCCGGTGCACTGGTAGAGTATTTCCATCCTCGCCGCATTGATATGAGGGTCCCTTGCACATGGTTCCTTACTTTTCTGGCCCTGTCCCTGCATCGCATTGTCGTTCGTTTGAGCGATGTTTGGGAGTCTGGTGTATAGAGATTGAGAGCTGCGGATGCCAACTGCGCTCTGGCTTCTTCCAGAATGCCTTTCCGGTTCCGCTGGTCCTGGAGGCCTTCTATCCCGACCGCTAGTGTAACGGTTACTTTAAACGCTCCGTCTTGTTTACGGCCAAAATCCAATTGTGCGTGTGTGAATTGAATGGCCTCTTCTGCTATGTATGACGATACTGCGGAAGAGAGTATGAACTGTGTGTCCGTGTCAAGTGAGTTGACACTGGAGTTGTCATTTTCCTCTCTGGTTCCGTCGGTGCTGGAGGCGCATATGACGGTGGAGACGGAAGTTCTATCCTGCGATTTGGCACCGTTGGTGCTTGTGGAGTGTTGGGCGTAGCGGGTCCCGAGTGTGTTTCTGCTACCGTTGGCGCCTGAGAGTAGTATACCAATTGGCGGTGTGAGACCACTTTTCCAAAAATCCACTTTTTCGCAAAATCATACATATTTCAACAAAAACATACTTAAATATTGGAATATATGCAATTTTTACCTTCATTTTTTGCTAAAATTACAAAAAATCTCATGAACCAACAAGAATCAAAATCATGAAATATCATCACATTTTTGTAAAAATATGAAATTTTATATTTTCACATTCATAGTGAAAGTATAGCAAATTTCATGATATATCTACGATTTTATCAATTTCTGACATGTCAGAAATCGATATAAATAGTGTTTTTATTCAAATTTTCTTAATGGAAAGTGATAAAAGATAGTGATAAACAATTATAAATAAAAAATTTTAGAGGTAACGAATCGTTACCCTTATCTATAATAGGAAAAAAACTATTGCAAATTCAGTAAATATATCTATCGAAAAGTTATTATCATTAACATTATTAAGATTTTTACTAATGTTTTAGTACTGGTTGCGGTATTATCTTAAATCCTGAACCAAGTTTTAGAGCAGTTAAAAATTCTTGATTTTCTTTGTTTAGCTTTTTAAATTTTCGATTAGATTTTGTTTTTAGTTGCTTATTATTATATACTACTTGTTTATTACTAGATTCATTATCATTAATATTAAGTAATTCGATTTTTTCAATACTTTTATTACTTTTCGGAATTGTACTCTTAGTATTTCCAGTGAAAATTACTAGTGTCATTTATAAGTTAGAAATATTTCATATTATTCTTGATCTAATGATGTAATGACGGAAATTCTGTTAAGTTTTACTTTTCTTCTACCAGTACTATGTGGTACACTTTGTTTGTTTAAAGTTTTCAATTCCAAATTATCAATTAGACTTTTTCTTCATCAAGTTTTTCCAACTCAACAAATTTTCTATCTTTTTTCATTCTAACATTATCTTTGGAGATACTATATAAAACAATGATCTAGCTATAAAAACATATACTAATGTTACACCTACAGTAACATAAATTCTCCAATACTTAATCCAAAACTTTCCCAAAAGTTATCTATATCAGCTATAATTTCATGTGGAATCATTGAATTTTGCTCATTTTCTTCAAGTTCAATGTCAAAATTAGACATTTGTCTCATTTCGTTTAATAATTCGTCTTCAAAATTTGTTTTCAAATCATCAAAAACTAGCGAAGTGGGGCCGCTTCGCGGCCCTCACTTCGCTAGGAAGCGGTTAGCGTGCACAGCGGGAGATTGGGTTCGTCATCGCTTCGCGCACCGCCATCAGTATGCCCTCGTCTGTATCAGTATGCCCACCGCCATCAGCGGTCAGATTTGGTTGTTCCGAAGCGTAAAATAATTGTAAGTATATATTCATTGAACATAAATTAGAATTTTTTTGAGGTATTGGTGGTAACACCTGTCACGACGTGAACGTTCCTCAATAGACAGGCGTTTTAGGGTTTTTTGGCTTAACCAGGGTATTTCACTGGGGACAAAAACCTTACAGAGAAAAAGGTGTATCTGGATTGTTCGGGAGTAGAGCAGCATGAGACTATTTCGGGCCTTCGGCCCTCATCCGACTCCCTACGGGAGTCCGATTAAAAGTTTTGTGTACATTATGCCTATATGTTCTAAGTTCCCTCACATTCCAAGGGAGAAGGTCGGGCGCTCCGCGCCCGACCACAGGACTGGCTCGCCGCCTCCGGCGCCTCGCGTATATGGTTAGCGTGAGGTCGACAGTCGCGGCCTTCGGCCGCTCCTTCTGACTAATCTGTTGTCTTTGACTGATTTGTGTCTCTGATTGATTAGTGACTCTGTCTTATTTGGGTCTCTGACTGATTTTGTCTCTGACTGCTTAGTGTCTCTGACTGAAATAAGCACCCCTAAGAATGCATGTTTGGGTGAAAAAAGCAAGAAGTCTCAAAATATGCACCCCTAAGAATGACATTTTGGGTGAAAAAAGCAAGAAGTCTCAAAATATGCACCCCTAAGAATGACATTTTGGGTGAAAAAAGCAAGAAGTCTCAAAATATGCACCCCTAAGAATGCAGGTTTGGGTGAAAAAAGCAAGAAGTCTCAAAAAATGCACCCCTAAGAATGACATTTTGGGTAAAAAAAAGCAAGAAGTCTCAAAATATGCACCCTAAGAATGCAGTTTTGGATGAAAAAAGCAAGAAGTCTCAAATATGCACCCCTAAGAATGCAGTTTTGGATGAAAAAAGCAAGAAGTCTCAAAAAATGCACCCCTAAGAATGACATTTTGGGTGAAAAAGCAAGAAGTCTCAAAAAATGCACCCCTAAGAATGCCATTTGGGTGAAAAAAGCAAGAAGTGACAAAAAATGCACCCCTAAGAATGCCATTTTGGTGAAAAAAGCAAGAAGTCTCAAACTATGCACCCCTAAGAATGACATTTTGGGTGAAAAAACCAAGAAGTCTCAAATTATGCACCCCTAAGAATGACATTTTGGGTGAAAAAAGCAAGAAACTCCAAAAAATGCACCCCTAAAGAATGACATTTTGGGAAAAAAAGTAAAAGTCTCAAAATATACACCCCTAAGAATGACATTTTGGGTGAAAAAAAAGCAAGAAGTCTCAAAAATGCACCCCTAAGAATGCAGTTTTGGATGAAAAAAGCAAGAAGTCTCAAATATGCACCCCTAAGAATGCAGTTTTTGGATGAAAAAAGCAAGAAGTCTCAAAAATGCACCCTAAGAATGACATTTTGGGTGAAAAAAGCAAGAAGTCTCAAAAATACACCCCTATGAATGACATTTTGGGTGAAAAAAGCAAGAAGTCTCAAAAAATGCACCCTAAGAATGACATTTTGGGTGAAAAAAAGCAGAAGTCTCAAAATATGCACCCAAGAATGACATTTTGGGTGAAAAAACCAAGAAGTCTCAATTATGCACCCCTAAGAATGACATTTTGGGTGAAAAAGCAAGAAGTCTCAAAAAATGCACCCCTAAGAATCACATTTTGGGTGAAAAAAGCAAGAAGTCTCAAAAAATGCACCCCTAAGAATGACATTTTGGGTGAAAAAAGCAAGAAGTCTCAAAAAATGCACCCCTAAGAATGCAGGTTTGGGTGAAAAAAGCAAGAAGTCTCAAAAAATGCACCCCTAAGAATGCAGTTTTGGATGAAAAAGGCAAGAAGTCTCAAAATATGCACCCCTAAGAATGACATTTTGGGTGAAAAAAGCAAGAAGTCTCAAAAAATACACCCCTAAGAATGACATTTTGGGTGAAAAAAGGTAGAAGTCTCAAAAAATGCACCCCTAAGAATGACCTTTTGGGTGAAAAAAGCAAGAAGTCTCAAAATATGCACCCCTAAGAATGACATTTTGGGTGAAAAACCAAGAAGTCTCAAATTATGCACCCCTAAGAATGCAGTTTTGGATGAAAAAGCAAGAAGTCTCAAAAAATGCACCCCTAAGAATGACATTTTGGGTGAAAAAGGCAAGAAGTCTCAAAATATGCACCCCTAAGAATGCAGTTTTGGATGAAAAAAGCAAGAAGTCTCAAAAAAAGCACCCCTAAGAATGACATTTTGGGTGAAAAAAGCAAGAAGTCTCAAAATATGCACCCCTAAGAATGCAGTTTTGGATGAAAAAAGCAAGAAGTCTCAAAATATGCACCCCTAAGAATGCAGTTTTGATAAAAAAAAAGCAAGAAGTCTCAAAATATGCACCCCTAAGAATGACATTTTGGGTGAAAAAAGCAAGAAGTCTCAAAATATGCACCCCTAAGAATGCAGTTTTGGATGAAAAAAGCAAGAAGTCTCAAAATATGCACCCCTAAGAATGCAGTTTTGGATGAAAAAAGCAAGAAGTCTCAAAAAATGCACCCCTAAGAATGACATTTTGGGTGAAAAAGCAAGAAGTCTCAAAATATGCACCCCTAAGAATGACATTTTGGGTGAAAAAAGCAAGAAGTCTCAAAAATGCACCCCTAAGAATGACATTTTGGGTGAAAAAAGCAAGAAGTCTCAAAATATGCACCCCTAAGAATGCAGTTTTGGATGAAAAAGCAAGAAGTCTCAAAAAATGCACCCCTAAGAATGACATTTTGGGTGAAAAAAGCAAGAAGTCTCAAAATATGCACCCCTAAGAATGCAGTTTTGGATGAAAAAAGCAAGAAGTCTCAAAAAATGCACCCCTAAGAATGACATTTTGGGTGAAAAAGCAAGAAGTCTCAAAAATACACCCTAAGAATGACATTTTGGGTGAAAAAAGCAAGAAGTCTCAAAATATGCACCCCTAAGAATGCAGTTTTGGATGAAAAAAGCAAGAAGTCTCAAAATATGCACCCCTAAGAATGCAGTTTTGGATGAAAAAAGCAAGAAGTCTCAAAAAATACACCCCTAAGAATGACATTTTGGGTGAAAAAAGCAAGAAGTCTCAAACTATGCACCCCTAAGAATGCAGTTTTGGATGAAAAAAGCAAGAAGTCTCAAAATATGCACCCCTAAGAATGCAGTTTTGGGTGAAAAAAGCAAGAAGTCTCAAAAAATGCACCCCTAAGAATGACATTTTGGGTGAAAAAAGCAAGAAGTCTCAAAAAATGCACCCCTAAGAATGACATTTTGGGTGAAAAAAGCAAGAAGTCTCAAAAAATGCACCCCTAAGAATGACATTTTGGGTGAAAAAAGCAAGAAGTCTCAAAATATGCACCCCTAAGAATGACATTTTGGGTGAAAAAACCAAGAAGTCTCAAATTATGCACCCCTAAGAATGCAGTTTTGGATGAAAAAGCAAGAAGTCTCAAAAAATGCACCCCTAAGAATGACATTTTGGGTGAAAAAGGCAAGAAGTCTCAAAATATGCACCCCTAAGAATGCAGTTTTGGATGAAAAAAAGCAAGAAGTCTCAAAAATGCACCCCTAAGAATCACATTTTGGTTGAAAAAAGCAAGAAGTCTCAAAAAATGCACCCCTAAGAATGCAGGTTTGGTTGAAAAAAGCAAGAAGTCTCAAAAAACGCACCCCTAAGAATCACATTTTGGTTGAAAAAAGCAAGAAGTCTCAAAAAATGCACCCCTAAGAATGCAGGTTTGGTTGAAAAAAGCAAGAAGTCTCAAAAAACGCACCCCTAAGAATGCAGGTTTGGGTAAAAAAGCCAGAAGTCTCAAAATATGCACCCCTAAGAATGCAGTTTTGGATGAAAAAGCAAGAAGGTCTCAAAAAATACACCCCTAGAATGACATTTTGGGTGAAAAAAGCAAGAAGTCTCAAACTATGCACCCTAAGAATGCAGTTTTGGATGAAAAAAGCAAGAAGTCTCAAACTATGCACCCCTAAGAATGCAGTTTTGGATGAAAAAAGCAAGAAGTCTCAAAATATGCACCCCTAAGAATGCCATTTTGGTGAAAAAGACAAGTCTCAAAATACGCACCCCTAAGAATGCAATTTTGGTGAAAAAGACAGAAGTCTCAAAATATGCACCCCTAAGAATGCAATTTTGGTGAAAAAGACAGAAGTCTCAAAATATGCACCCTAAGAATGCAGTTTTGATGAAAAAAAAGCAAGAAGTCTCAAAAAATGCACCCCTAAGAATGCAGGTTTGGGTGAAAAAAGCAAGAAGTCTCAAAAAATGCACCCCTAAGAATCACATTTTGGGTGAAAAAAGCAAAAAGTGACAAAATATGCACCCCTAAGAATCACATTTTGGGTGAAAAAAGCAAGAAGTCTCAAAAAATGCACCCCTAAGAATAACATTTTGGGTGAAAAAAGCAAAAATTTGGTCTATATTTTGTCTATATTTGTCTACATTTTAGCTAAATTTTGACCTCAAATTCGGATTCCCCGCTAAAAATTACCCTAATTAGGTACCTGTCTAAAATTAAGCACCCCTAAGAATCCACTTCCCGTGAATCCCAGGTTACGTACATCCCAGGTTACGTACTGACAGCTTTAACTTACTATAAGGATATGTTCTCGAATAATTAGCTTATCTTTCAAAAATCTCAAGTCATAACTTTTCTTCATTTCTAAAGTTTTAATCACAGAAATATTATCACTAGCTGAATTAATCTCATCAAAAATTACAGTATCTTTCATATACCAAACTTTACTACTATATTTATTAATTTTAACAGGAATATAACCTCTAAAATCATTCAATCGGTAAAAGTTATCATGTCATCTGAAATTTCTTTACAAAACTTTATCTCAACAACACCATCATTGATTAATTTCACATCAATAGCTGTATAATTTAAAACTTAATTGTAAACTATTTCCACAATCTTTCTTAAACTTATTTTTCAAATTCAAAGCAATTTGATTATCGTTGTTTATCCAAATATTGTCATTATCATTAAAGTATCCGTTAAAGGTACCAATCGAAATATATTTGCAATTCTGTTCAGTGTCAACTTCCCAAATTATTACTTCATTAGACTTAATTTTACAACTACCTTTCGAATAATCACATTCATTCATATTAACCAAAACATTTGATGGAAATTTTTGTTCGTAATGTGAAAAAACTTTTGTTTCGATTAATACACAATTTTCTTTCAAAAATCGCTTTGATTTGAAAAGACTAACAAATCTGTTTGGATATTCGATAGATATTTTGTTGTTAGTACTAGAAAAAGCACCGCCGCTATCACGGCGTCCCACCCCACCCCCCCCGTCAGTATGTCCCAGCCTTGAAATGACCAAAAATGCCATTTTCGACCCGTTCGACCCCCGTTTCGACCTGTTCGACCTATGTTCGACCTCCAAAATTTTGTCGAATTCGTGTTCCCCGACCCCGAAAACCCCTTATTAGACATTACCCACGCCAAAAACGACCAAAAAGTCCATTTTCGACCATGTCGAACATTTTTCGACCCCTAGGGTATACCTGGGGTAAAAATAAATGTCGGAATCGTGTTCCCCGACCCCGAAAACCCTATATGTCATGTATTACACGCCTAAATCTACCAAAAATACCATTTTCGACCCCCGTTTCGACCTGTTCGACCTATGTCGACCCCAAATCTGAGTCGATTTTTGCGGATTTATGGGGGGGGGGGTAATTACTATAAGGGTGACATTATCTGGGTCGAAAACGGCGTTTAAGGGGTCTAAACGACAGTCCAGGGACGCAGGCAGGGACGCACGGACACTGGCTTCTTAGTAAAGTAACATGATACGAATGTTCACCTTTTTTCATAGTACCAAATTCACAGTTTTTGTTTTTAATCATTTCTTGACATTCAATTATCGAAATATCTTTATTGTTTACTTCTTTTTCAATCAAATGTTCATAACCTGAAATGTCAGTGTATAACGATATTTCACTAACAATTTTCTTGCACAAAAATGCATTTGAAATAAATTCTATAGTATTCGGTTTAAAAACTTCAAATTTCTTAAATGTAGTACTATTTTTATATGTAAAATTACATCTAGTTAACTGTGGAAATTGGAAATATTGCTTTGGAGACTTAGTAGTACAGATAATTGAAGTATTACATAGATAATATTTAATAAAATTAAAAATAAAAAGTATTGAAATATTGATAACTTTCATATTCATTTATATGTAATAATTTTTTCTTATTAGTAAGATTCTTATTAATCAGATTATCTATAACGTTTAATAATTTTTAACTACTACTTTTCCATAACTATCTATTTCAACTAAATTATCACTTAAAATTAGACAATAACATACTGTATCTGCAGGAACTGCTCTAGAAAATGTAGCTTTTATAGTAATATCAGGTCTAGAGTTTTTTATTTTTTCATTTTGTTTCGTAACATCAAATACAAATAACGGATAATAGCTACAGTATAAATCTTCATCTATGAAAATACATTCTTTAGTAGTATGGTAGTAACTATTTTTAAATTCCTTTGCAAAATTATATTGTTGTACAGCATTATTGCTAGTAAAGTTACATTTTAAACACTCATATGGATACTTTTCAGTGTTTAACTCTACAAATATTGTTTCTAGCTGACAATGATCAAATTTTGCTGCATTGAGATATTGTTTCAATTCTTCATTGTAAAATTTACCTTTTATACTTTCACCAGCGAAATCTTTTATTTCATATGAAGTTGGATTAGTACCAAAAACTTTATCGATAACGAATCTTTCGGTAGTCCAATTCGGTAAATAACCTTTATCGAATATTTTCTTATATTTTGTGATTCTTACAGTATCACCAACGTTAAACTTACTATGTTTTATACCTATTTTGTCAGTTGGAAACAGATTTTGATACACAATAGCTGTATTTTCATTTTTACTAGCTTCAATAGGTGTCATTTTGATTGATCTGTGATAAGTGCTATTGTAATTCGAGACTAAATCGTCAAGTATATCAATCCATTTGTGATTACCGTTTTGAGTAAAAACTTTCCACATCTTTTCTTTCAATGTACGATTGAATCTTTCACATATTTGAGCTTTTTTATCTGATTCGGAAGAAAAATGATGAATGTTTTCGCTTTTAAAGTATTTTTCCAACTTTGAATTGTAGTATTCTTTACCTTTATCAGTTTGGATTTTTTCCGGTTTTCGTTCTTTCAATATTTTTTCAAAAGCTCTAACTGTTTCTTCTCCAGTTTTGTTTTTAAGCGGAATAACCCAAGAAAACTTACTAAAACAATCGATACAAGTTAATAAGTATTTAAAATTGTCATTTTCAGCTGAATATGGTATCATTTCAACTAAATCTGATTGCCATTGTTCATCTACATTTGAAACATATACTTTTTCTCTTTTAAAATTCTTTCTTGCTGGTTTATGTAATGTATAAGTATCTTGTTGATTCAAAAAGTCTTTTACCTCTTTTTGTGATTTACCAGATTTTCGTTGTAAATCGTTTATACCTGAATATCCAGTTTTTGGATTATAGTAAATTTTTTCTAAGTCATTTTTAGACTTGTGTATATTTTCATTTTCAACTAGTTTTTCAGTATCATGTTTAACAAATTGACTTTTAGTTGTACTACAAACTTCACATGTACCTTTTGCTTGTTTCCGATTATTTTTTATCAAAATTTCCGTTAAATTAACAGTTTTTGTCTTTTTTCGACATTTCATACAAAATATTTCCATTTATTAGTGAAAAATTTTTGCTTTTAAATTATAATGACAAAAATATTGGATTTGTCAATAAAAAACGGATACACTAAAAGAAATAATTGCTGTTTATTTCCTAATTCAATTAGAGCTTGTATCATAGGTAAATCTGGTTGTGGAAAAACTAATTTACTTATGAATTTGCTTCTAGGTAACTTTGGTGAAACTGATTACCTAGATTACAACAATTTGTATATTTTCTCGAAATCACTTCATCAACCATTATACCAGATTTTGATCAATGGGTTTGAAAATAACTTGACAAAAAAGCAAATTCTTGATTGTATATTAAACCAAAAGTTCAAAATTTCGAAAAATGACAAAAATCCTAATCCGATTAAGATAAATTACTATGAAAATTCAGATGACATACCTGAACCTAAAGAAATTGATGCAAATTTGAAGTCTTTAGTCATTTTTGACGATGTGTTACTAGAAAAACAAAATAAAGTCGAAAAGTACTATACACATGGTAGACATAATAATATAGACAGTATATATATAAGTCAAAATTATGTTAAATTACCGAAAAATACAATTAGAGAAAATTCTAACTTTTTCATCTTATTTAATATATAATATAGACATAATAACATAGATTGTATCTACATTAGCTTTTTGGGGACAGACCAAATTTCTCTGTCAGTCCCCCCTTTTTGGGGACAGACTAAATTTCTCTGTCAGTCCCCCCTTTTTGGGGACAGACCAAATTTCTCTGTCAGTCCCCCCTTTTTGGGGACAGACCAAATTTCTCTGTCAGTCCCCC
The DNA here is from genome assembly GCA_022814885.1 of Ditylenchus destructor. Lineage (NCBI taxonomy): Eukaryota > Metazoa > Nematoda > Chromadorea > Rhabditida > Anguinidae > Ditylenchus > Ditylenchus destructor. Next base: position 494 of record JAKKPZ010000901.1, on the reverse strand, counting down.
CTTTTTGGTAACAGACCAAATTTCTCTGTCAGTCCCCCCTTTTTGGGGACAGACCAAATTTCTCTGTCAGTCCCCCCTTTTTGGGGACAGACCTAATTTCTCTGTCAGTCCCACCTTTTTGGGGACAGACCAAATTTCTCTGTCAGCCCCCCTTTTTGATAACAGACCAAATTTCTCTGTCAGTCCCCCCTTTTTGGGGACAGACCAAGTTTGGGCTGAGCCAAACTTAGACTGAGCCAAACTTAGACTGAGCCAAAATTAGACTGAGCCAAACTCAGACTGAGCCAAACTTAGACTGAGCCAAACTTAGACTGAGCCAAACTTAGACTGAGCCAAACTTAGACTGAGCCAAAATTAGACTGAGCCAAACTTAGACTGAGCCAAACTTAGACTGAGCCAAACTTAGACTGAGCCAAACTTAGACTGAGCCAAAATTAGACTGAGCCAAACTTAGACTGAGCCAAACTTAGACTGAGCCAAAATTAGACTGAGCC
>JAKKPZ010000900.1:0-13397 GCA_022814885.1 Ditylenchus destructor | reverse complement strand
TGATCATCACTTACTCAATAAACATGAAAACTATACTTAAAACAAATTCGGTCCTAACACGAATGTTTTAAACAATGGCGCCAAAAATACTATAGAGGATGTAGGGTCAGCGAAGACATATTCACTATTTCGAAACAAACGATACAAAAATGAATCACGGTCACGTCGCACCTTGCTACTATATGAATTTATCGTGAAATATGCTTTATGGTACCTTGTAATAATTATAATAATGAAATTCTATTATAGATCCGAAATGTCGCAAAAAGTGGACGAAGAAGTGGTGGACATCAACGGAAAAGAGAAGAAAATCCAGGTTTATTTGTAAAATGGTTTACTGTTTAGTTTAAGCTTTAAAATTGAATATTGAGAATATATATAAATGACTTAGGTCACTCATCTACTGATGAGTCCCGGTGGCTTAAGAATGTAGTTTTGTCATGCTGAGTATAGGTTGTAAGGGACGAAACTAGCATGAAATATCTAAAATTTGTTAAAATGTTTCGTATAAAATGATTCGACTAAAATAATTTATCGACACCGTTAGGTTTTATTACTATAAGGATGTTTTATTTCATTCGAGCTTTGATTAAGCTAATAAAATTCTGGCTATTCAAACGTCTTTTTATATATTATTAAGTTCCTAGATAAGATTAATATAAGGGACGCGAGGAATACAAAACACGTTTTCAGTTTTATTCTAACATCAGAAAAAAAGGATCAGAAAAAAATATCACCTTTACACAGTAAACAATTAAAACCGCGGTTTTATTTTAAACGCAAATTCAAATTTTCAATATTATTTCATATATATCTACTTATCAAGTCTCTCTTGACTAAGTTATCATTCACATGGTGGGGAAATTCGATAAATGCAAAGGAAGGCTTCATCGAAGCTTTGTCGAAGTTTTCTAGTAAGCGCGAATCGCCGGCCACTATTTCCTGCTGTTTCCCAGCTGCGCGCATTCGTTGTTGTCTTTCCAACGAAGGAAACGAATGCGCGCAGCTGGGAAAGAACAGGAAATAGTGGCCGGCGATTCGCGCTTACTAGAAAACTTCGATAAAGCTTCGATGAAGCCTTCCTTTGCATTTATCGAATTTCCCCACCATGATCATTCACCCAAATTTAACAACTGGATCGCGAGATACAACTGCGGAGAGAGGGAAATATAAAAACAGTTTTAGCCAAAATGGCGCTCTTCCATAAAATTATTAATAATAGATCATTTTTCACATATCGCTTTCGCTCATAAAATTTTTCAAACACACGTTTTTTAGTTTTGGACGATTGGGTTATCACTCATTCAAAATTAACGATTGGATAGCGCGAGTGAAAGTGATATATTTGTGATTCTAGTCGATTTTATTAGAAATAAATTTTTTAGAAGTAAAATTTCAAAACTCTAAATAGTACACCCTGGCCTTTTTTGATTACGTTTTATTTATTTTTAATATCATCTCAAGCTTATTTGGATCAGAAACAGAACGTCTTACGATTTCACCGCTCTTTATAGTTAGGATTTTACATTAACTGCAGCCTTCAAAATATTAAAAATGCATTTACCCATTACGGGTTTACTAGTGCGCACGGACATTGCATTTCTACGATTTTACTACGTTTTTAGATACTTAAAATCTGACTTCAGCGTTAGCTGCCCCATAGTCGAAAACCTATAACGGCACTAAATCCCGGCGCTTTGGTACCATTTTCACGCTAAGTCAACTGTGCATCAGAATCCAGGATTCTGAATCCAGATATACAAAATCGGACTTCAGCGTTAGCTTAAGTCAGACCTAACAAAGCACTATTCCATTACCTATACATGCTAATGATTCGATGACTCATTTTATTTGGTTTTGTTTCTGTTACTCCACTTGGAAATTACACTTTAATATTGTTAAAAACTATATGTACATTCAAATCATCATTAAAATGAGGCATTGCTAATATTTTTGGCATCAATAAATTTGTATGAGATGAATAAAAGGCAGTAAGAAGCACAACGTTTAAAGATAAGGTTATTCGAGTTAGACATAAAAGTTTGTGGCTACAGAAATTTGTAATCCCTGACATAATGATGTTATGCTTTTTATTATTCCCAAAATTCCGTGACATAAGATTTATTCCCGTTAGAAACATTATAATTATGCCTCTTCCTGCGACTTCTTTCAAATGTATGAAAAATGAGCATTTTGACCACTACTTTGAGAGATATTCTTGCCTGAGGATAAATCATACATTTTTATCATTGGGTGTAACGGCGAGCTTTTTTCAGTGCTTCCTTCGGGTTTATGCAAGCTCGTTTATAAAAATTATATTATATCCCAAAATCTGTCTTCAGCATTAGCTTCCCCGTACCGGAAACCGATAACGGCACCAAATCCCAGTGAGTTGGTAACATTTCTACGCTAAGTCAACGGTGCATCAGAATCCGGGATAATCCAGATAGCCATTGCATTAAATCACTGCATTAAATATTAATTTTTTTCAAACATTTCATGCGTAATCTTCAATTAATCCAAAAAGTTAATGATGTTACTGTTTTAAATATACTCATATCTTATTTTCAAGGTGTTTCAGAACCGTGGACTCTCAGCAATGCAGTAATATAAGATTATTGGAAAAGAAGAAGCACATCAAAATTGTTCGATGATTCACAAGAAACAAAAGTTTTATTAGCAGTAATATTCCGCCAAGCAACCACTTTCTTTTACATCAACAAGATAACACTATGACAAACTCAATACTACAGAGCTACTTGATATACGGGTATGGTCTAATTGGAGAAATTAGTTCAATGGCTGTCTCACGACGGAAAAGCAGTATACTGTAAATACGAATATCTTTCTCATTTGGTAAGAGGAAATATTTTCCCTCATTGTGTCCCACACTTCCTGCGATTCCGGCTTGCTTAACGACATGGCTTGGATTCCAATTGGCGCGACACTTTACCACTGTAACGAAATGTTCGCCCTGCATAAAATTTTGGTATTCATCCTGTATATTTAAAAAATTCTCCCCTTCACTTTGGTTATTATTTTTAAAATAAAAGTACATCTAAAATTTTGCTTGCGCCAGCTGAAGCCTTTGCATGTCATTATTGCTGCAGAAGCGCGGGACACAATGAAGATCATTATATTTTGACGTTACATATATACAGTCGAACCTCCGAATAACGCGCCTCCGAATAACGCGGATTTTTTCGGTCTCGGTTGGTCGCCAAAGAAATTGTATGGGTTTGACCTCCGAATAACGCGCCTTTGAATAACGTGGCCCTCCGAATAACGCGGATTTTTTGAAACTTGCCTTCTAAATGACCCGCCGAATAACGCTGATTCAAATATTTTGAAGAAATTTTCGAAATTTTTATCACTTTTACAAAATTTTAACCAAAATTTTAAAAATTTTAGATATATTTTTGGCGTTTTTGCCAAAAGTATTACAAAATTCGGAAAAAAATACCAAAATTTTGTGAAAAAGTTCAAATTCGCGCCAATAAATTAAAATTTACTGCCAAAACATTCAAAAACCTCCGATTAACGCCGATCTAACAAATTTTTGGTTAAAACCTCCGAATAACGCGCCCTCCGAATAACGTGGCCCTCCGAATAACGCGGATTTTGTCCGGTCCCGAGACCCGCGTTATTCGGAGGTTCGACTGTACCATAACTAGGTGAAATACGGGGAGTGTATGGATATGTGTGGTACGTGTATTGAAACTTTGGCAGAAGTCTCAGCTCAGCGAGAGCTTCAAAATGAGCTATCACATGCTTGAAACACGGTTGCGCAGAGCCAGTTCTGAGTGTTGAAAATGGGCCAAAGTCGAGACTCTCGAGGTCCGTAACTCAGCCTGCGCCGCGCTATGAGGGCTGTAACTTTGGCGGAAGTCTCAGCGAGAGCTTCAAAATGAGCTATCACACGCTTGGAACACGGTTGCGCAGAGCCATGTTGTCCTTTTACGTGACTCACGTAAGTCACGTAACTCACGTTTCACGTGTGATCGCGTGAAAATTTTTGGCGCCAATCGACTCAGAGTGCTCGATTGAGGAGGTTCCCGCGAGTCCGTGATCCGGGAGCGTCGAAAAGCGGGAGAAAACAGAAGTGGCTGGTCTCGGTTATTCGGTTTCATATTAAGAGAAGTGGTTGGTCTGGATTATTCCGTTTCATATAAAGGGGAATGCATTTACCGACTATTGGTATAAACGGACCAAATAAGTGGAGTAAATGAAAATTTTGGAGTTCAAATTTGGAATTGAATTTTTGCTCAATTCTGTTCAAGCAAATAACCAAAGCGAAGGATGGGCGTATAAAAAATCTTACATTAATTGTGATGTCATTGGCCCCATGGGCATTAAATAGCGCATACCCGAGTGCTGTGAGCGGGCAATCGGTGGCGTAAACACCGGGCCCTTCATTACCATCCGAATAATCAATGCCTTCTCGGAGGTTTCGGCCGATTTCGGTAGCTTTGTGGCCTCGGTATACCACTTTCCATTCGCCAGGAGTCGATTCTTGTCGCCCGTGGGGTAACGACCCAATCCAAGTTTGATCGCGTTCAAAGTGCGTGATACTGAGGCCATACATCTCACATTTGCCTATACGGTAGTATGGCTCACCTCCACGGTTAGATGAAGGCATGCTGTCCTGAAAAATTTGATCTGTTTGCGAAAATGAAACATCAATTTACAAATTTCGGGAGACGACAGTACTACCGAATAAACAAGTGCGAGATGTTTGGCCTCCATATCGATCACTTTGAACGCGATCAAACGTAGATGGCGTCATTAAACCATGTACGGCAAGAACTGAGACTTGAATCGAATGGAAAGTGGTGCATCGGGGCCACAACTGAGATTGGGACGGCAATGACCCGGGGTTTACGCCACTGACAGTCAGCTCACCGAGACGATGGCGAATGGCAAGTGTCGCAAAGTGCAGAACACTAACATGCATAACGTGCAGGTGAGCTTTCGGGAACGAGTCTTACTGCCGCAGAGGTACTTGTTTAGTCCCCCCCCCCATCGGATGGGGGGGAACTAAACAATTTTATTATAATATAAGGCATTTTTGTTTAGTTCCCCCCATCCTACACATTCAGTTGAAAATTCACTGCAAAATATGACTGTCTACATCAAACAAAGGAGTTCTTCATTTGAAAGTTTGAAATGAAGAACTCCTTTGTTTGATGTAGACAGTCATATTTTGCAGTGAATTTTCAACTGAATGTGTAGGATGGGGGGGGGAACTAAACAATTTTGTTATATTATAAGGCATTTTTGTTTAGTTCCCCCCCCATCGGATGGGGGGGGGGAACTAAACAAGTACCGCCACAGAAATATCTCATCCACTTTGACTCCGTTGGCTTTCCCAGGGTCGTGTAACTATCGTTTGAGCTATCACACGCCCAATAAGTAGACGCAACGGGAAATTTCCCTTCGGAAGTTTTCCGAAGAGAAGTCGTGTTTTCTCAACTTTCGTGGCGGAACCACCCCAACAGTTTTGGCGGCAATCGATTCAGCAATTTAGGGGGAATACTCGCGAGAATAAGGCCTGAGCATGCGTAAAACCAAAAGTAAACTCGCGGGGCTCGTGACACAGACACTGCGGTTTAGGTAAGAGTGGATACATTTGGGAGTCAGATCTGTGTATGCTTGTGCAAGCACACGTGCAAGCTATTTGGATAACTTATCTGGCTCTTGGAGGAAAAGTTGATTAAATAAACGTACAACGGCAGTCAAATCCAGGTCGTGTTGTGGAGCCAACTCGTTGTCCGCAAGACCAAAAAGAGTTTGCAGCGTAGGAGACAGTGGCATTTTTAGACCAACGATAGAAAGTTAAAAATAGTCTATAAGGCATATTAAATATGTTTTTCAATATATTGAAAACACCAATTTAAATAGGCTCACGGAAAAATTTGGCAGGAAAACCTGTATATGTTTCTTTCACCCAAAAGTATGTTTTATAAATCTCAATTTTAGTGAAAAAATGACGTTTTATAAAAAATATCAAAACCAGTCAATGACTTTTACTCGTAAAATATCAAGTAAAATAACATATATGGCCTGTATTTCTGAATACCGACGGAGATAAACAACTTTCAAACAGCCGGAAATACAAAGGAAATAACAAAGGAACACAACGCCAAAATGCTGTTTTTCGTTTCAAACTTGTTTATCTCCGTCGGTATTCAGAAATACAGACCATAGATAACCCCTAAGGAACTGAGACATTTTCTTTACCATTGGGGCTGCATAAGGCTGCCTAAACACCTTACGTGTCTTTATATAAGGCCGAACTGGTTTAGTAACTGCAAAAAACATAAACACTTAAATTGGCACCTTATCCTATATAATCCAAAAATGACGCACATGTCTAAAAGTCTACAAAATTTCTCGGCGCATTTTTAATCGAAGCTCGTAAATTTGTCCTGCCAAAACCGAATCGTTTAGAATTTGGTAATAAGCACATAATGAAAAGTCGGTGTTGTGGACAAAAAGATAAATATACATTGGTATATTTATATATACATAAATATATATAGATAATTCGATAATTACAATCCATAAAAACGTATTTCAAGCAAGGCTGAGAAAGTCTGCTCAGGGAGTTTTTGTGGTCATTTTTGGGATTTTATACAATCAAATACAACAAATGAATTTATTACAAAAATGAAGAATTAATCAAAAATGTCATATCAATAACTCCGAAAGTAACTCTCAATTATCGGTCGGCAAAATTCAAATTTTTGTGCATTTTGGCGATGTGCGCATAGCTTTTTTAACCCCGTTTTTAATTGCAAAAAATCCATTTTTCCCTGGTGGTAGTTCAGTTCATGAACTATCACTTTGCACAAACAGAATTTAAATATTTAAAGAATTGCAAATCGGACTCGGTAAATACCGCCGGCGGGAAAAACCGAGTCCATGAGTCTTTCCCGAGTCCGATTTGCAATTCTTTATATATTTAAATTCTGTTTGTGCAAAGTGATAGTTCCTGAACTGAACTACCACCAGGGAAAAATGGATTTTTTTCAATTAAAAACGGGGTTAAAAAAAGCGATATAAACATGGGCAAAAGCTGCAAAATGGATAACAAATGAACAAGATCGATAAAAATTGGAAATTATAAAAGGATTTACTTATATCAAAGATCGAGACTAGGACACAAGGTTATGGTGTGGATAATGTTGGAAAGTACAAGTGAATCCTTGTTCAAAATTTGTTTATGATCAGCTCTGATTTATGTAATAAAATTGTCTGAAACTTGTGTAATTAGTCATTATGTAATTGATGAAGTATTCCTTTTCAAACATGATCGTGAAAATGATAAAACTAGCTTTCTTCAATTTTTTGATTAATCAAAAAGTGGCCGATGGAACCATTTTGTTTGTCTGCATTAAAATAAAAATTTTTCCGTCTTTGAGTTTGCCTAAATTTCTGCACACAGAAAAGAATGAGTAATAGGCTTGTTGATTACAGACAACAATGGATAAGTGTTACGCGTTTTAGGTTTACATTTTAGAATTACTAAAACTTTCTGCATTGGATGTTCGATTATTTGCAGATTGCTAAAGAGTAAAAATTTTCCTAAATTTTTGGTTTCGATAAGTATTGAAAAGTATTACAATGTTTGATAACGTTGCGTAAGAAATAAAAAGATGCAAGGAAATATTACTCGCGCTCACCTTGATCTGAAAATTGGTATTCGAGCAGATTAGGTCACTTCTCTGTCAAAAATTTAAATATATTAATTCGGCACACTATTCTGGAACATTTTTCTACATATATGATCGAGAATGAACTTGACAAAAGGTACTTTATTTTATGTAAAAACAAGATTAATCTAACAATGTCAAGTAACAATTATGTAGACTGAGACATGAATCATTTTCTGACGGCTTTGTCAAACTTCCAGCATTTCACTCGCGGTTCATCTCGTTTATAATAATTATCATCGTAAGATTTCTGGACGAAACCGAAACTGCGCAAAATCATCTCAAGATGAACTTGAAAACGTTTTTCTGGTGGAAACAAGAATGTGTATCTTCCATCCTTGATTTGTATGTCATCTTCGTATTTTTCACGAAAGGCTTTCAAAACTTCGTAGTTGTTGTTCTTTTCACTACAGACAATATAAAGGGTGTTCAAAAAAATCCGGACTAGTTTAAAATGCCGCCAATTTGGCAAAATTTGGCATTCCGTCACTGGATTTTTAAAAATAGTTGTAGCAAATTTTGTCTAGTTTCCAAAAATATATAACTTGGTTTTTCAATGTCTGATTAAAAGTAAAGAAAAATGACATCGAAAGAAGACACCCTCCGATCCCGACTGTACAAGTTCTATTCTGAAAATTTTGCACCTCGACTTGACATAATACGAACTCCGACAAAATCAAAGAGATACTACAGTCGAGTCTCTATTTAACGCAATTGAAATTTGGTCCCATGGGGCTACAATGTATGGAAATGAGTCTGTACATAACGCGGGTTTTGTACCCGTCCTCTGACCCACGTTAAATACAGACTCGACTGTACTATGCTACAGGGTTGACTAAAGATTAATATGTCTTGAGGCTGTCAAACTTCTGTTAAGGTGTAAGCTCAAACTTCTACGTGCAAAAAAATTCGTGCTAAATTGCGTTATTATTGAGAATGTGAAACAATTTTCACACCTCATAGCCTTACGAATCTCATTTGAGCATTTTGTAATGACCGAAGGCGTTGCCCCAATTTCCACTAACACTGAAAATTAGATCAAAACAAGGGTGATTCATCCAAATATTGCTCGCACATTTTATTCAGAACTTTCATTATACGAAATGCTTCAAATAAAATTATGCTTGCAGATTCACGTTTTATTTCGTAATTGTTTGCTTACCGATATGTTTATAAAACATAAACCAAATTAACGATTTGTAAATCCCCGTAGGATGAGTAACAAATTTTATAGATGTCACGTAAATTAAACGAGTTTTTAAATGAGCTGTTAAAGGAGTTGATTCTCATTTCTTAGAAACCAGGAACACATATTTCATATGACACCGAACTTAATTTTTTAGGATCGATTTAGCAAGGTCAAAGTCAATATAATCATGTAGACTGGAGTACCCAGTTGTCATAATTTTACTATTTTTAAGTTTCACCACTGTTCTGTATTATTTTCAAGGGTTTTCTAACTTTTCACATTTTTATTACCAGTCCACACAGCGCAAGCGAAAAGCTAACAAAAGCTGACTTCAGCTAACAATAGCACTGTAAATGCTCAGGCATTTAACAAAACTTTAATTGATTCGTGTTCAGTTTTTCGCTTTGTTCCAACTAACAAGCAGCGAATTGAATGAAAACGTTAAGAGAAAAGCTTTCTTCGCCGCTTTGTTCGCAAAACGATGAGAAAAGTCTGTGTTATTCGTTTCGAAATTGGGTAGACATCAATCGATTACCACTTTGCTTTTCGTTTTCCTTACTTCACTTTGATGTTTATTATATTCATTTCAATGAATATTAGTTTTAACTAGCTAACATTTTCATACTTGATTGCTGATTCCAGGATTAATGTCAATTTTTTGTTCAGTCCCAATTCAAGACAGAATTATCATGACACATTATTTTTTTATTTTCAATATGGCATAATTTTCAGCGATTTGTATATTAACTAAAACTTTCCATACTTTCAGAGATCCGAAATATTCCGAACTCATTCAACTCAAGTCCACCCATGTCTTGCTCGAAGCCATTGCCGCAGTTTACTTATGAGTTGCTTTGCTATTTGAACCGAGACCAGTTGGAGCGCTTCTCGATTGTTTGTCGTCCTCTCAAGAACTTCATCGATCGATACTTTCACTCAAAACCACACCGCGTTTTTGATCAATTATGGGTTCGTGGAGGATTGTATGCGTTGCGCCACAATGCTGTGTTTTGGCATCCAAATCGAGACGATTACAGCGCTCAGCAGTTTTTGGGTAAGAAAATTATTTCATTTAAACATTCCTTATGGTAAAACTCGATATGACTTTCTACTTATTCGTATAATGGTAAATTTGTATAGATTTTGATATTTCGCTGAAAATGATATTTTTGAGTGGGGGCCGAGTTTTGCATCATACAGACTGATTTAAACCTTAGGATATCATTGAAAGAGCTGATTCCGAATCTGAAATCTGATTTAAATTAGCACTACATTCTGTTGTTGTGCTAAGCAAAAAGCCAAAAAGAGCAGAACGCCAGTAGGCGGTGCTATAGTGTCCCCAATCCCAAAACTGATTTTGAATTCGGGATTCCGTTCTCATAGATGAGGAAAAATAACGGCTCTAAATCATGGAGAATCCTTTGTATAGGACCAAGTTTTAATTTTTTGAAAAAATATGGAAATAAAATACTTTTCGAAAAAATTATTACATCAAAACCGACCACAAAACTAGGTGGACATCACTTCAAAAAGCTCGTAAATATGTATTATACATTATAGCAATATAGTAATAAAATTATTTCAGCTGCTCAAGAAAGCAACATTGGCCTCACATATTACTCATTTGCCGAAATGCGTCCATATTTGGGCCCGACTGTTCGCGTAAATTCGACTATCATATACGTAAATTTCACCTACAATCCCGATCATATTGAGGAAATGGAGTCTATCACATATCTCTGGCGCGATCGCGACACTATCCTTCTTCCTGTCTCGAACAATCATAGAATTGTCGCCGAAGACTTCCAGCCGATTCTCAATTCGCCGACCATCCTGCAGTGTCGAATGTTGGACATGCACAACGCACAGTTTTCGTTCAAAGATTACAAAGTCTTGTATACTGTGAAAGTTATTGAAACATGTTATTACGACGAAGACGATATCGATCTCCGTCTTTGACAGCCATTTCTCGAGAAACCGGGTGCCAAACCAGTCGTTGCTCTGCAGATCATAGGGCGCGAAATTATCGTCCATTTAATCGATCGTTTAAAAGAGGTAATTTGTATACTTATTTGTCAAATTTGGTTAAGTTACAATAAATTCTCCTTTCCAAATTTGAATTCGGATTGATAAAATATTTTCGTTATGTTCGGATCATTACCCCATTTTAGTTTTCCACAGTTCCAGGTTCGTGTAAAAACCATCTTCAATTATAGAATTTGGCCCTGTGATGGTACAGAATGGCACGAATATTCAAAAATATACGGTCGTCCCCCGTTTAACCGGACAGATCGGGACCGGCCGATTCTGTCCGGATAAGTGAGGTCCGGATAACGAGGGAAATTTGTATGGAAAAAATCCTTTCAGAGCAATTTAGTTCAGATTACCGAATTTTCGGTTAAAAATTTGAACTTTTTGGCGCGAATTAGAATTTTTTAAATAAATAATTTTGCAATTTTTGAAAATTTTTTGACAACTTTATAAAAAGTGGGCTGAAAACAGTAAAATTTATAGAAAAAATTCAAATTTCACCGAAAGTTCGGAATTTTTGGTCAAAAATCGGCCAAAAATAGCAAAATTCTCACACCAATAGGGAGTACCCTTATGTCCAAAATTTTCCCAATTCAGTCCGAATAAGTGAGGGAAATGCGGATAAATGAGGGAAATTTGTATGGAAAAAATCCGTTCCGGCCAAAACCGTCCGGATAAGTGAGGGTCCGGATAAATGGGGGGAAGAATATATTAAAAATAAAAAACTGACTACAATCACTTAACTTGGAAAGTTTTACATAAAAATGATTTGTATCCTATCTTTCACAGGATAATGGACGGTTCAGAGTTGTCCGAGTATTTGAAAAATTTGTTTTATTGGAATCGAACCATATAACCAATTTGTAATGTTTCTTCACATATCCGATAGGTAACAGCTGTATATATTTCAGGACTTTTCGTCCGCCGTTTCTCCCAACGCGTTCAAAATCGTATTTGCTCAAGAGGACGCTGATGATCTGACTGAATTTCGAGAAACGAACAAGACTACGAACGAGAAATTGGAATTGAAGAAAGGACTTCCGGTGGAATACCAAGCGGAGCATTTGGAAGAATACGAGAATTATACATTGGAACGTTCTAGAATCTGACTATCTTTCAAAATATTTTCTCTTCATTGTTATTGTGTGTTGCATAAACTTTCTTTTATCATTTACAAAAGTACAGCTTGCCTACGACTATTAGAGAATTTATTTGTGGAAAATCAAGCGGATTATTTGTATGAGGACGACAATTATATGTTCTAACTGATTTAAATCTGACTATCTTTTGAAATACACTTCATTCTTATGTGTGTTGGCTAAACTTTATTTTATCGTTGAAAAAGTAACAGCTATTAATTTAAGAAACTTTAATGAATTTATTTAAGAGGGCTGGCCAGATAGCCTACATCTTGTTTAACGAGAAAAATCACTAAAAAAGACAAATCCACTCTACCTAATCCACACTGGGAGCGGCGATCTCGAAAAGTGGCCTTTTTGCAAAAAATGGCAAAAATGGAGGTTTTTGAAGCTACAAAGGAAACTTTTTTAGTTCCCTCGATACAGGGGTGCATGATAGCTAATTTGGAGGTATTGGAAAGTTGGTAAACGAATCCGCAAAAATTGGGGAGCGGACCCCAAAAAGGGCACTTTTTTGTCCAAAAAGTGGCAAAAATGCCTGTGTTTGACAAATATTCGAGGCGAAGGTCGCGGCGACCCGCTCTATGATTCGACTAAACAGCAGTTTCGCCAAACTTTTTCATAATAAAAAGGTTTGATCTAATTTTGATGAAACAGTTTAATAAATTTCATGTGTATTTCACCTGAACTGGCCTCTGAAAAACGTAAATAGGCTTTCGTAAAAAATACAGATTTAACCATTTTACCCAATTTCAAATTCTATTCCATTAAAAACTGTTTATGTTTGAGCTCATTCTTATAGTTATCCTCATTGAGGTGTTGTTTAGCCTACAAATTATGTGAATAGCAAACACACCGAACCATACATGTTTTATTTCATAGTATACAATCGGTACAAACGGGACATGAGTCTTTTATATTGTCTCAGGCATGATTATTACGCATATGAGTCTCTAAGCTGTATTTATAGGCAGCAGCATAGGGACATTGATTGCATTTGTGAGGTTTCTCTCCGGTGTGAATGAGCATGTGACGTTTCAAATGATCGGGTTTACTGCTAGCATAGGTGCACTGACTACATTTGAAGGGCTTCTCACCTGAATGAGTGCGCATGTGCTTTTGCAGCAAACCGGAATCAGCAGCACTGTACGAACATTGATTGCACTTGTAAGGTTTGTCACCAGTATGAATGCGCATGTGTCGGAGCAGGCCACTGGAGTAAATAGTTGCAAAGGAACACTGACTGCATTGATATGGTTTTTCACCAACATGAGTGTGAATATGCACTTTCAGTTGATGGCCACTATTGCAGGCATACGAGCA
>JAKKPZ010000899.1:0-13404 GCA_022814885.1 Ditylenchus destructor | reverse complement strand
TAATAATTTATTGGAAATTTGCAGCAAGTATATACTGCAAATCTTACCGGCTTTTTGGCATTCAAATCAGGGATCAGCTGCTCCTCATCTTCCACCCAGTCGTCGGGCTAAAAGTAAAGTTATTAAATACAAACATTTACATATTTGCCTTATACCTTTTTGGCATCAGTATCAACAATTTCTTTCGGCGCGCTTTCATCCCAGTCATCCTACATATTATCTATTAATTACAATAATTTCTCAAAACAGACTTACTGGTTTCTTTGCTTCAGGATCCACAATGAATTCCCTGTCGTCCCAATCTTCTGGCTTTTTATCCTCTAAAATATTGTTCACATTAGGTAATTTTAAAAATAAACTGAAAAATACCTGGATCATGAATTTGTTGCGGTGGAACAACCGAGGGCTCAAGATCCTGAAATTTTGGTTTATGTATAGCAAATAAAGTTAACAAACCTTCAATAAATTTCCTGCTATAATTTCTGCGTTGTCGATAAGAACTTGGAAATCGTTGGTTGGGTTCACAATCAACGTGTATAAGTGAGTTTTCTTGTCATCAAAAAATGGCGCAAGCGAACGGCTTGGCTGCTTCGCATGATATTCCTGAATAGATATTAAGAATTGAATTACGTAACATAAGAAAACTTACGCTAACAGATCCGTTCTTTGGATTTTTCAGACGTAGAATAAAGTGAACTTTTGCTGACATTCCACATTTATCCTAAATCCGGTAGAATTAAGTGGAAAGATAGACAATGCTGAAATACGTACAGGGCCAAACATAATTGTATAAGGCGTCTTGTCATGGAACACCGCTTTTGGATCAACAGAGAGTAATTTGACATAACCACCCCCACATTCCTGCCCTTCTTCGTATTTGACTTCGTATCTAAAAATACAATTATAAACTATAATATGAAATTTTAAAAATCGGCATACAATTCATTGAAAAATATAGCTTATTAATTTTGCGCCATTTGCCAAACATAAAGTTTCTTTCAATAAGTAATTGTATGCTGAGAGCAGCAAAGATCTCTGAAATGCATTATCCCAATGTTACAAGAAGTGAAGAATTAACAGTGGTACTAAATTAAACATATAATATGTGGATTAAATCTCCTGCTACCGACAATAAGATTCCGTTATTATATATATATATATGATTATTATTATGCGTTATTATATGATTCCCCAATTAATCGTTTACTGCTTTTATGGAATTTTAATGACAAATATTTATTGGAAAATCCATAATTTCGAATTACTTACTGGACAACAAGCGGTTTTCCCTCAAATCGGAAGGGCTTATTCAAGCTAGCTGCAATGGCATGATGTCGTGCTTTGGTCTTAACAATAAGTCCATAATCGTTGTTGATCACGACGTTGCTTGGAGATCCGATAGCCCATTCGCCTAAACGATATTTCAAAATCTAATATATAAACACATACCATCTAACTTATGTGAATTTGGATAACGGAACACATGAAGCGTGAGAATACGGAACAGAACAGTTAATAATTACCATTGTATTTTGCGACTGCTTCTTCGGCGCCCTCCTTTTGTGCAGTCGATTTTAGCCATCGTTTACCGATTGCTTTCAGGTCATCAAACCAATCCACAAAGTGCACGGAGTATTTATCCAAGGTTGGAGTAGCAAAAGCAGGTGCGACATATTCCTAAATAGAAAATTTGTTTATATAATTCGAATTTTGTCTTGTAGCTGATATTAATAATGAATGTAATACAACTTAAATTTAAGAATTATTAAACATTTTGATGTTAAATATAGCATAAGTGGTGTTAGAGCACTTAATTATGCTTATATTCTCGGTAAAGTATATGCCAAAAATTTTTAATATAAAAATCGATTAAAACAAATCACCTCGTTTGATGTCTCAGTCTCTGTCTGGGCCACATGCTCTGTTTCGTCCACGAGATCCTCATCCCCAAAATCGTCGTCTGCTTTGCATGAAGTGAATACTACGAGATTCAACAATAAAAACAAAACAATCGAAGAACAAGAAAGAACCCTCATCGAGAATCTGAAAAATTCAATGAAACGTATTTATTACGGAAATAGCTGTTGCTATGCACAAATAATAATCATTGCGGTTTTGTGCGGTCTTTGTCCAGAAGAAAGTTTCTATGAACATTCAGCAAAATAGTTCGTGTTGGGACAAATTGTCCCAGTGCCAATTTGATCGCTATTTGACACTAATATCAATGTCAATGAACATCAATCATCATCGTTATCAATTTCATATCATTATAGTATGTGCATTTTTACCAAGGATCTGTAACTGCAGAATCCAGAATTATATGCAAGAGGTCATTTTTCTTGTTTAGAAAAATTTCATCTCTTGGCAATTGTACGTTAATTTCCGTGAAATTATTTTAGTCCCAGAATAAATATAAAACCAGAAGGAAATATTTTAACGCAAAGGAAATATTGCCAATGAAATGTTACAATATCATTTGGTTAGCAACAAAAGACAATATGGTTTGACATTATGGAAAAGCTTGGCCACTTCAGACGCGTCTAAAAGGTAGTAAAGCGGGTCTGAAAGTTTTTCGTGCCCATGCAAAGGACCCTATGCGACATTTTCAAGTGGTAACTTCTGTTTCTGTAATGCATCTCAAATTGAGACGTGGTATATACCTACGTTTATATCGAAATATTTATTATTAAATTACATGTTGATTAAACAACAGTGCAAAAGTTAAAAATGCAAAATATAATACAATCAAAAATATTCCATGGGGCCTTCTCGGCCTGAACCTCTGTATATATAACAGGACTAGAGTGGAGATAAGGTTTAATCCCAGAGCCGCGAACATTGTCCACTTTACGCCGTCTACAGACACCTATAATGAAAAATATTAGCAATGTGAAACAGAGTTGCACGCAATTGCGGATTGCGGCAATTTTGGCGTTGCGGATTGCGGATTGGGCCTGTTTTTGCCGCAATCCGCAATCTCTAAGCACCCCTAAGAATGGCCTCGGCCGTGCCCGATAGGGCGCGGCCGAGGAAAAAATTTTGAAAATTTTGCCTCAACATTGAAAAATTTCAAAGGAAATTTTCTCCAAGCCCACTAAATTTTTGAAAAATTTTCGCCTGCGGCGCTATTTTTTCTTTGATTTTTCCTTTGTATCCAACATTTTTTCTAAATTTTTTCGCCAGCGGCGCGATTTCATCCTGTATTTTTACTGCAATTTTAGACCCAGGCGCAATTTTAGATGACATTTTCTCCGGTAACAGTAATAATTTTATAGACACAGGAAATAATAGTACTAAACATAGGACCGAAGGCGAAAAATCCAAGAAAAAATAGCGCCGCAGGCGAAATTTTTGAAAAAAATGTGTGAGGTTGGAGAAAATTTCCTCTGAAAATTTTCAATGTTGAGGCAAAATTTTCAAAATTTTTTCCTCGGCCGCGCCCTGTCGGGCACGGCCGAGCATTAATCAACAAATTTTGTTCGATTTTTGTGCGACCAAACCAAATTTCTCAAAAATTTTCGCCAATTTTTTCGTAGAAAATTTTATTATAAAAATTTGTGAAGAAAGAAAAATTGCGCCGTAGAAAAACTTTTCAGAAATATTACGCTGTTTTCCAGAAAATTTATCTAGCAGAGTTAATTTTTCAATGAAAATTGACTCTATTTTTCCAGATTTCTAAAAATTTTCGCCAGCGGCGCTATTTTTGCTTCTTAATCCGTTGATTTTGAACTTTTCGCATTGATTTTGTTGTAATTTAATGCATTTAATTGAATAAAAATTGATCCTAGACTGTAAAATACCATAAAATGGCAAAATTTGGGAAAAAATTTGGAAAAAAATTGAAAAAATGAGAAAAAATTGAAAAATTGCGGTTTGCGGCAATTTTTCGATTGCGGATTGCGGAATCCGCAATTTTAATTTTTTTGCGGATTGCGGATTGGGAAATGCCGATTGCGTGCAACTCTGATGTGGAATAACATATTTGACTGTGGAGTGTATATAGAGAACATTCTATGTTTTTCTATGTCTTTATCTGATTATGACAGTAATTTGACTCGTTACAATCAAATCACTTACTGTAACTGTTTTGCCCTGCAACTTTGCTATGGAAAATGTTGTTCCGAATCCGACTAGTAAATTAAACAAAGGTGCACCGATTGCAGCTGATAAACCCATCCGAGGAAAGCCTTGGCGTGCCACAGTAAAGTCTGCAATGGCATCACCAATACTGTTGCACCAGGATACTGCAGTCAGTCCGAGAATCTAAAATAACAAATTTGTCATTGAAATTCAGTTTTATGTGAAGTATGGCACAAGTGGGTTTGAATTGTGTAAAAAAGAAATTGGAACATCTAATTCGTATGCAAATAATAACCTGATATGATATTCCAAAAAGAGATCCAAACATCATTACTACGTTAACTACTTCCGCAGCGGCTGTATAAATCCAGGCTATCGACATGGCAAAGCCAGTATATGCAGCAAATGGCTAAACGTATAACTGTTATAAAAGTTTAAAATGGGCCAATTATACATTTCTTTTGCATCCATTGCCAAAAATTCTGCCCTGGACTAGCCATGAAGGGATCGGTCCGGTTTTCTTTTCGGATTACCTGGGAGTTTTTGAACGGAGGGTTGAAAATCGGGCCAGGCCGAGTCAACATAAACATTTTTCAAGATAAACGACATCGCATATATAATTTAGTATATAATAACATTCAACCTAAACGAAAAAATTACCTTATAATATTTTGGCTCTTTATCAGACCGTGTAAACAAAAGTATCAATACAGAGAGAGCAGTTGAACACAAAAGTACGTAGGCGTATAATCCAGGCCCATTTGGAATTGGGCACAAGTAGAGCACTAAATCATGGCAATTTAATACATAATAACATAAATTTTAATTTTTTAATAAGTAACTAACATTTAAAAGCAAAACAAAAGACCAAAGGCGAAATGAAGGTGTGCACAACCACAAGCTGAAATATAAATTAACATATTTTTGTCTGAACAATAACACAAAAGTATACCGGTTTATACCAAGGAACCGTCGCTAGTGGTACAGAGAGTTTGAGAAATATCATACATGGAATCTATAAAAATTTTTAGATTATTTTTTCAGAGATACAACGAATTAGCAACAAAATGATTAGTTTTGAAACCCAATATTTACCGAATTCAACAAGATTCGGGAAATTCTGAAGTTTTATCTGATAATTAAAAAGTGTGTTTTCAAAAAATTCTTATTGTTAGAAATTTCGATATCACTACAAAATGTTATCAGTTTTACCTTAAATATATGATAGATTTTGGAGTACCATTTGGCTTCCTGGAATTCCTCGACGTCTAGAGGCGACAAATGCCTACAGAATTTCGTTAATTCGCGTTTTTTAGTCCAATTAGATGAGCTTAAGCTGGAGTCAGTGGCTAAAATAAAAATGGTAACCTCAACTACCATAGACATACGCTCTCATAATGTGTGCAAAGAAGTACCAAAAAACTCACATGCAGACGAAAAATTCATTTCACGATTAATATTTGATGCCGCAGCCATTAGCATTTTCTCATTATTCTCGCCGACAATTATCAATGAAGAATCCGTAGTTTCAGAATCTTCTGAAAGCGTATAAAATTATAATTGACAATGAAAACTGATAAAAATGGCACAGTTCCTTCAAAATACGTTCAATAACCTTTTTTCGCTTTCTAGGGTGAATATAAATTACATAGATTTTTACCTTCATTGTCGAGTTTCTCCTTCACAAAAAATTTGCCTGCTTCAACGTAATCGCCCACGTGAGAATATCGATCCTGGTACTCAGAGTCCCCGCTTTCTCCGACTGGTATTATCAGTTTACCCATTGGAAAGATTGTTGTGCTTTCCACGACATTTCCATTCTTATCCTGTAATTAGTAGTGCTAATAATACACTGGTAGAATTTATTTTTAGAGCAGAATTCAGGCCCGTAACTGGGGGGGGGGGGGTTGTGACCCCCCCCCGAAATTCGGAACCTAAAAAATATCCATAGGGTCCCCCTATGGTTTTAAAAATTTTCGAGAGATTTTGAAAAATACACCCTAAATGAGTTTTTTTTCACATCTCAACCCCCCTGAAATCTCAACCCCTCCCAAAATTTTTTTCTGGGTACGGGCCTGGCAGAATTGCCATATTTAAATGCACTAAAGCGACACTATTATACAGCGTACAGTTTTAGGGTATCATCACCAAATTTAGGATAATGTTCAACACTGCAAAGTACGAAATGGTGACCACCAAAAACAATTGGAAAACAGGAAACTTACCAGCAATTTAGGTGTAAATATTTTTGGGCCATCATCCAGAAATTCATGACCTTGTTGAAATCCATTTTTGTTTGCTTCTTTGTATTCGTTAACTTCGGCTGGTGCTATTTTTGATCCTGCAATCACGCTTTTGGACTTCTTCGGGATCATTTCTGAAATTATCGTCATCATTTATGGAGTGTTTTAAAAATGGCGGTAATGCAACGAACTTGAAGCTGCGACGATTGCTTTTGTCATTACACGAGATTGGCGTTTCTGTTTTCGTATCCGCTGCCGCACTAATGCGCCTGATATCACAGTGAATGCGTAAATTCCATAGATCACAAGGAAAACTAAAAAAGACAGAATAAGGTTATAAAAGGTCACAGAAAAATAAAAATCGTACGCGCCGGTTGCCACCAGTGAATTTGATTGTCGTACAATACAAAGAATACCAAAAGCGATAATGCCACTAAAAAGAACCCAATATCTCGAATAATTGGTCTGCGCATCACATCGAACGGCTGAAGAAGGATAATGGAAGCCACGACTGAAAAATAATTTTGTAAGGAAATGTATCTCTATGGTAAATATGTACCAATGCTTGTCACGAAAATTCCACCTCCTGAAATTAGAATTTCTAAATCATATATTGTGCCAAGAATTATTTACCTAGCAATTCGCTAATAGCTAATCCGGCCTGCGGATTTGGAACACTCAAAACGGACGCTATAGAACTGAAAATGGTATAAAGTAATAAAGGAACAGAAATTATATTAGAAACCTGAAAATGTCTGGTGCGCCATTGCCGAATGCCATGAAAGTAATTCCCTAAATATGATCCTGTAACGGTAAATCATATTATTGTATTTATTCAAAAATAATTCTCAAACCAGAGAAGCATTTATAATTAAAGATTTGGTACAATGGGGCTATCCGGGGGGGGAAATTTTCATACATTTTTATATAGCAAAAAATCAATAGGGGGGACCCTATTGATTTTAATTTATTTTTTGACATACATTGTGAAAAAAATTAATAGGGTACCCCCTATGAATTTTTGAAAAAATTTCGGAAAAAATTTCCAAAAAAAAAATTTTTCTCAAAAAATCCATAGGGGGACCCTATTGATTGAAAAAATATTTTTTGCTGACAATTTGTGAAAAAATCAATAGGGTACCCCCTATTGAATTTTCGGCTGAAAAATATTTTTTTTCGCAAAAAACCATAGGGGAACCCTATGATATAAAAAAAAATTTTCTGAAAAATTTGTCAAAAAAATCAATAGGGTCCCCCCCTATTAATTTTTTGGCAAAAATATTTTAAAAATATTTTTTTCCCAAAATACCATAGGGGGGACCCTATGGTATGAAAAATTTTTTTCCTGAAAAATTTGTCAAAAAATCAATAGGGTCCCCCCTATTGATTTTTTGCTATATAAAAATGTATGAAAATTTTACCCCCCGATAACCCCCCCCCCCGATAACCCCATTGTACCAAAGATTTTTGTATCGATAATAACTTTTACCTTTATTAGATGTTTTGATTGCCAATTTAAAGTTTTCAATAAACGTCTAACAATAAAACGAACTAGAAAAGCAACGGGGCCTACGCCGCGCTAGAGGAAAGTGTTAAATTTGGGAGATCACATGGAAATGTCGCTTTGCCATGATTTACAAATTTATACTAAAATTATCGGTTGCTGACAACGAAGCGGTGACGCACCCAGGGGGGGGGGTACGTACCCCACCCCCAAAATGGGAAAATTTGAAAAAATGAGTGTAAATCAGTGCAAATTTGGGCAAAAATTTGGTCCGGTACCCCCCTCCCCAAATCCAAAAGTCGGGGGTCCCCTCCACGCGGTACCACCCGCCCAAAATGGCCATTTCCACTAAAACGTACCCCCCCCCCCAAAAAAAATCCTGGGTGCGTCCCTGCAATGAAGGTACGAAAGACACTAAGAATTCTTTTATGTATTATTTATAATTTTCTTATTCTTAAAGACCTTGAGTTTTCTCAAGGGCCAAAATGTTTCCTCCCTAAAATATGACCCATAATATTGTGATACAAAAAACTTACAGCTATATTCTGACTTATGTGATGATGATCTACAATGCTGGCAATATTCTCACAGAAAAAACTATCTGCTGTCGTGCTCTGAAAGCGACAAGAAGTTTACACGGAAGTGAGAGCGAAAAAATACCAGGAGAGTGAAAAGATAAATAAAGAACATCAGCGACGCTACAACTATCGAAATTTGAAGAATCGGCGAATCTGTACAAACTTTTAATTGGGTCCATAGAATATATCCGCCGCCTTCGCAAATGTCCGAATTTTCGCTGACATATTCGCATATTGCTGAAAATTAACGTTATAAAACAAGGTTGGAATTACTTTTGGAGGTTTTACTTTAAAACCACCGAAAAATTGAAAATTGGTCAATTGAAATTGTATAAATTAAACGATTGATTAAATATATGGCCACATGTTTAAAATTTAAATATTATCACTGAAAAATAGTTCCGGCGGACTTTGTTTAAATTTCACAGTTTTATTTAATTCTCAAAATTTCCTCTTTTTTCGCCTCGTGCAAAGTATTCCCCTAATTTTATTTATTTTCTTGTAAATTTCTATTCTTCCATTTAATATACTCTCTCTTCTATTCCCCTTATAAATAATTTGGGATTGTAAGGATCAACTGATGAGTCCTACTTACTTTCCTCTTCCACCTAAAGACCTTGTCTTGTTAAAGGACGAAACAAGGGCTATCAAATCTATCTTAGAAAATTAATCCATTTTCCTTATAATACTTTTTCAATAATATAGACCATTTCTCTCTTTATTTCCTTGAATTTGTTATCATATGGTTAGCGTGTTTTATTTAGTAATAAAGTTTGTTACAATTATTATTATTACATTATTATTGAACAATTGAATTATTATAATAATTCCATTCATAAAAAAATTAACACTACTGTTAACCGGTTTCTATCAAATGCCGATGATAATGATATGTGTCAACACAGCCATTTTTAGAACGAAAAGGAAATCTTTGTTTGGTATTCGTTTTGGTATTCAAAAATAGGATTACATATGTAATATCCACTGATCAACATCCGGCATATATCATGACTGAAATCGACATCTCTCCAACATGCCAGTGATATCGGCATATTTTCCTCTTATGATTTTCATATTCGCAAAAATATGCCGATATCACCGGCATGTTGGAGAGATGTCGATCTGCATGTATTGCATATGTAATCCACGTTTTTTGATAGAAAAAATAAAATTTACTGATCGTTCCAGAAATAGCTGTATTGGCAGATGCCAATATAATGGTCATTTGATAGAAATCGGGGTCTAAAATTAAAAATATTAAATTACTCACATGAAAAATTCTTCTCTCGATACGAGAATGGAGAGCATATGTAGTCGGCCATCAATTAATTAAGCAAATGCATAAAAGCAAATAAGTGCTCTGATAAGAATTCGTGGATATTTTAGCTTTATTGTAGTTTTCTTGAATAGAACGAATTTCTAAAAAGCATTAATCATAATAACGTTGTCAATGATAATTTCTCTCGTGCAATTTTTCCGTTACTTTTCAACTCAATCATTTTTGAACACTACAACAATAATAAGTAACTTGTTAATATGCCGACTACAATGATAAGAACAAGAATTTACGACCGGAAATAAAGGAGCATCAATTTTGCTTGAGTGTTTCTAAAATGGGAATTGATTTAAAATGACAGTGCAGTTATTTGCTACCCACAAAAATTTTACCTAAAACAAACTTTGGTACTTTTGGTGCAGCAAATTTTTATATCATTTGCCTAAATTTTACGCACAAATTTTGTAGACAGTACTTGGCTTCGAATGAGGCTTTGTATACCGGTAGGTCGAGATATGTGAACAAAGTGATATCGAAGTAAGGCAATGAAAATCTTTTGCATACATTCAGGATAGAAACACGCTAAAGTTGCTTAAATTTGAAAAGTCCACAGCAAATCGAATTACCTCGAAACTTATCGAATATATGGCTTTATTCTTCGAGCATAAAGGGCAATGATTCAATCGGGGTGAGACTGACTATAAATCTATAGGCTTTTATTTATTATTTACTCTTCGTGTTCAATCACGAATTGGATGCAAAAATGATTTTATGAATGGCGACTCTCGTCGAGGCCACCACCAGTTTGTTGCTAGTCCCCCGTTCAATTCAATAGGAGATTGAGGATTTGAGGGTGGTGAATCTGTTTTCTATTCTATTCACTGATGTGAGGGTGGAGGATTTCAAAAGGTTTCGAGCACAAAACGTTTAATGTTTCAAATCTATTGAACCTATGTTCCATTTTAAACCTGAACATATTTCCGTGTTGTTGTGATGAAAGTATACTGTCACCTGAAAGGTAAACGCACAAAATACAAGGCATGTGCATAGACGGAATATCTAAAGGGAAAGCTATGACATTAAAGGTCCTTTTTCACTTTTCTTCCTCTGCAACTTGCCTTATAAAAAATAGATAAACGAAACCTATGAAATTTCCAGTGCTTTGAGAGAATTTGTTTTGTAAATTAGTTTTCACAACTTACCGCGGAAACCTGGCAAGTAAGCAGAAAAGAGATTCAGATTATATCGATAAAATTCGGGATGGTTGAGAGCAAAAAAAATTTGCATTCTTAGGCGTACTTCTCCAATTTACCTTCTGAATTTCTTTTCCTCCAACAATCTCTTGCAATTTTGGGGATTTAGTTCGGATAACCCGCCGTTAGTTACGTGCCTGGCTTAAACACACACTACCAACGATAACGGAATTGATATTCGCAAAATATTTTGAATTTTATTTATTCTAATCGGAATAGTTGGTCAGATTTATACAAAGAGAGAGTAAACAATTACACGTAAGCTAAGTATAACATACAATTACACATAACAAATAAGTAAGTTCTGATGAGGTGCGAAATAAATTGATCAAATGGTATGTCACTATATTGAATATACCTTATTGAACATACATAAACGGAAAGATCTTTACAATAAACGTCACGTTTAACAAAATTTCAAGTCATAAAGCTTAATCTTGTAATCTTTTTGAAACAAAGAATTCTGTTAAATGTGTTCAATAAGCCTTTTTGCAAACAAAAAATTACTCCTCTAGCCAGCTCTCATTGAACTTGAACAAACAAGGTTGTACTTAAGTTTAAATGCAATTAAATTTGGAGTTTAAATCTTAAAAGAATGTGTAGTTAAATGAGATTTTTAAGATCCCTGTCTAAATTTGGCAAAAATAATAAACAAACGTCCTTTACAAATCCAATATACGCATTGAACAAGACGCACTGATAGAAAAGCTGCACTCAAAGGATTTAAACCAAAACTCTGAACGTTTCGCACAAGTGTGCTTAAAATTTGAAGCAACTCTATCATATAATGCGATCATTTTCCCTAATAAAATTTTGACATGCCGCCCACAATTCAATGCAGTGCGTTTTTCCAAATATATTGTGGACAGTTTTCGTCTAAGAGCTGAAATTTAATTTTTCTCAAATTCAAAGGTGATCATTGTTGACTTTGTAATTCAATTGTCGACTGCGACCTCGGTCGTGACTTTTGTATATCGATGGCGGAGGCCATTATAATTCACGTTTGCTATACATATAGTACCCTTTTCTCATTGGCTTCAATTCGGAACAGTTACCTTTCCGCTAGGCCAAGAGACCCCACCCACAATCCTCCGACAATGTAAATATAAATTTTATTTTCCGCGAAAACAATCTTGCAATTCAATTGAAAGCCGAATCATTTGCGTCAATTGAAACAGAAACTATGCGATTAAGAGTATTTTTGGCACAAGCAATATAAAATTTTCATATGACATTGACACTTCACAAATGAATGACAAGATTCTGCTAAAAAATACCAACATAAAAATACGAACGAATCACATTTATTTTGAATTTGCAAAGGGCAATAATAGTGCCCAATGAGGCTTAGAGGTCATAAAATATACAAAACACAGGTATCAAAATACAGACGTATATCACATTTATTTTGATCTTATAAAAAGAATGGAAACACTAGAATGTTGAAAGTTCGTGAACTACACAGTCCTTGAACGAGTGCCAGCCAAAAGTAGCGTGTCTGCCGCTGTAGTTCTAAAAATGAAGGACTATATTTTCTAAGAAAATAATACAATTATAATTAATTAATTCATAAAGTACGACGAGGTTAACTTGATTTATATAAAATCAAATTTATAAATAATCAATAAATCGCAAATAGAGACTAATTTAAACACTCAATAAAAATTATTTTTCTTGAATAAATTTGGCAATATCAATAATTAAAAACAAACCTTAAATCCACGATGCAGTCTGTCATTCATTATGCCAATAAACTCGGGATAACTGAATTTGTTTTGTTTGCCTAAATAGCCAAAATTTAAAAATACCTGAGCTTATCATCGCCATTAGTATCGAATATGAAGAATAAAGTATCCACGAGGTGTGGATCGAGCTGAAAACCAGTTGAGCATTTTACGGCTCTTGCAAATTCAGCTCTGCTCACAGGAATGTCTAAAAATTCCGTTCTGTAAATCCGAACTGATAGATAACAAACAGACCTGCAGCTGTATACAAACGCACAGCTTTCGAGAAGTCTTCTAAATTATTTAAAAACATCGAGAATTGCTCAAATTGTTGGAGCGTGATGCCCTAAATTGAAGTTACGTACATTATTTCTCGAATACCCATTCTCCAAAAACATAAGCAATTTTACTTGACCATTTGAAATATTCATACTTACCGTAATACCTGTAATTACTCCCCCGGGGGAGTAATTTTTCAACTACCCCCCGAGGGGGGGAGTAAATATAGGGGAGGGGAGTAATTTTTCAAACCTCGCCGTGCCTTCGGCACGGCGAGGTTTGAAAAATTTTCGCGGGCCGCCGAAGGCGGGCCGCGAAAATTTTTGGCGTTTTTGTCAAAATTGTTGGGATTTTTGGCCATTTTTCTCCAAATTTTTGTAAATTATTTTTCTGAAAAATTTGTCGAAAAAATCAATAGGGTCCCCCCTATGGTTTTTTGAAAAAAAAAACTTTCTAAAAATAATTTT
>JAKKPZ010000898.1:0-13413 GCA_022814885.1 Ditylenchus destructor | reverse complement strand
TTAAGAACGAACCCATAAAGTTTTGTAATGACATACAAATTGAAGACTACTCTCAATGCCCATTTTACCTCGACACTTCTCAAAGCAAAATTCCATACAAAAGAACTCCAGTCACAAGTGCAAAAACGCCACTGATTCAAAAGCAACAGTAAGCAAAAGAAATTAGCTTTGAGAGACAGGAAGCCGGAACAACGACGGAACAGACGCCTAGGGAACTGAAGCTAAGAAGAATTTTCAACGAACAGGATTTTTGGAATCGATTACATCGTAGGATTTTATTTGCAACCTTGGTAATACAGTCGACTCTCGATATACCGCACACATCGGGTCTGGCGATTTTGTGCGGTATATCGAAAGTGCGGTTAATCGGGTGTGCGGTATATCGAGAGAATTTTGTATGCAAAAAATCCTTCCCTTGCAAAGTTGTGCGGATAAACGAAATTTCCTATATTCTTTGTCATTTTTTGAAAATAAAAAATAAAATTTGAATTCCCGCTCAAAAAATTTTGATTTTTAAACTAAATTTTGACCGATTTTTCCAAAATTTTTACCTAATATGGCAAATTTTTAGCAAAATTTTCGAAAAATTTGATAAAAATCAGGAAAATTTTGTATAAAATTCAAATTTGCGCCAAAAACACAACCATTTTTCTTTGTGCGGATAAACAAAAAATTTTACTTGGAAATTTCAATTTGGTTCCGCAAAAATCTGTGCGGTATATCGAGTTTAACCGCACAAAATGCGGTATATCGAGAGAATTTTGTATGAAAACAATCCGTTCCAGCCAGATTTGTGCGGTAAATCGAAAGTGCGGCTTATCGTGAGTGCGGTATATCGAGAGTCGACTGTAGTTTGTCACTGGATAAGAGCAAGATAAACCACCGATGAAACTTGATATGTTCCTGATCTCTGCTCAGCCCGGAACAGAATACATTCTTCCAAAGAGTGCGATTTGAGCATAAAAACTCCGTTCCATGCTTCCAGGAAACAAATTGAGCATACTTATGGTTTCTCTCCTTCTCTTCTCTCAGCGGCATATGCGATTAAAATTTCCGAAAAAGACAGTTGGGGTGGTCGCCGTAGCCCTTTGGCAAACGATGGACACTTGTTCCGGGTTTGAAAGGCCCTGGTCCGCTCATTTCTGAATTCTGCTCCAAGACATGACCTAACAGTTTCAATATTATTTTTACCCAAAATATGCTCCGCTTGAAATCATTTTATCGTCCGTAAAAAGTAATATTCCCATTGAAAATTAAAACTGCGCCTGCAAGTTTAAGCAAATTTCTCCACTCATGCTTAACACACAGAACGATTCATCACCAGGGTTAATCATTAGAGGCAGTCGGCTGCAGACTGGTTGAAAATTTGTTAGCGCAGTTTTTTATTACACTAATTTTCAATTTAACACACCATATTGTTTCTTTTTTAGTTAGCCATTAGACTTTCAGTTTATAATGACAAGAACAAGTGGATTTGAAATAACCCTGAATAAATGTTGAAAGTAATCATAAGAGTTTTCAAGAAGTAGGCTGCAGAAGTGGTGACATCTTTGCTGTGTTCATTTTCGTTTTCATTTACTGTTACTGCTATTGTCCTGGACCTGCTTTGAAATTATATAAAACTAGCATTTTATGCCCGGCTTCGCCGGGCAACATTTTAATTTGTTTTTCTTCGTGATTTTTCATACTTTTCCAACGGAAATAGTTTTTACTTTTTGCAAAAAATTTGAAATTCTTAAAACGCTCATTTTTCAAAATTCAAAATCAAGAACACTCCCAATCATTTCAACTATCGAACACAGATAAAATACACACTAATTAAAATCTTCCTCTTTTAGCAAATTTTATTTATGTTCGCGTATTTGAATTCAGTGACAATTTGAACCGTAAATGTTATTAAAATATTTGCGTATATTAAAATATTCACCGTATAGTTTTTTTAAGTTAGCCATTAGACTTTCGGTTTATGATGACAAGAACAAGTGGGTTTGAAATAACCTTGAATAAATGTTGAAAGTAATCATAAACTAAATAAAAAGCAGCGGCAGTGCTGTCGTCCCAAGGCCTGCATTGAAATTATATAAAATATGCTTTCATAATTGTTTCCATATAAGGAGGATCCCAGAAAGGAGGAACGCCAGGCATGTGCATCGTAGTTGATACCTAAAAACATTTGCAATACTTCTGAATTTTATTTTTAAATTTATGATGAGAGAAAAAAATAACTATATGTAATAATTATTTTCATTTATCTCTATTTTTGGGTTTTAGGCTAACAGTAATTAAAATATTAGCTATAAATAATAGCGTTAAAATGTTTAAAAATGATGATCTTTTGCAGAAAATATAAAAAGAAAAGAAAATTCCAAATAAAAAAGCTAATAAAACTTACATATACGTGTACTTGTCGAAGTCGTTGAGCGCCACGATATAAACAGTCGACAAAGGATATGATCTCTGCATATTTCTTAGCACCGGGTGCAGCGCCTAGGCGAGATTGTAAATGTTTCATTAGTGTTTTGGAATACCGATAACATTCCTTCTCCAATAGTATTCTACCTCTCTCCGTGAGTCCGTGTATTGCTAAAAAGTTTTATGAATCATATGACGATATTTGAATTTTACACACTACAATTTGGCTAAAAATTTTTAAGTGGGGTCCGTTAGTGTAAAATCTACAAACGACATTGCGCCCTTGGAAACTTGCGCGAACGATCCTGATCCTGTTGGTTTGGGAATGCTTTTTTTAATTAAAAACCAAACTTACCAGAGTGCGAGTAAATGATAGCTTTAAGTAACACAAATTCCTCCATAGTCATCTGAATTCGAGATATTGCCAGCATTGTTCGGCCAGAAATTAGTTCCATCATATCTGTTATTCTAGAACATTTTAGAGTTTTTATATTTTCCAAATTAACATTTGAAAATTATGTGTTACTGATTACCGTTTACTTCTGTAGCCCTTTGGTGGCTAAAATATTACATTCTAGAATGAAAAAAAAATTATTATACCCTCACCACAATAGGTAAACATCCGGTGGGCATAATGAGAGTTTCCGATTTCATTTGGCATGAATAGAATGCCTCTAGCAAGAGTGCATTACGCAATACCGCTTGTTTCAACACCGCTACCTATAGTAGTACTGTTATAGTTTATTAGAACTCAAAATGAATATAAAATATACCTGGTCATTATAATCCAGTTGGGGAAACACAGGCATTGTTCTGGCCTAAGTATTTGATATATTAGCGATAACAAACAACAGCGGCTTTCTTCAACATGCTCACTTCAAAGGCGGCAGTTTAAATGAATGCGTCTCTCCATTCGAATCTTCAAGAAGGAAAAGGCAGTTGTTCCCATATTACGCATAATGCACATTCAAATTGCCGCCACATTATTTTGAATGGCGTTTGAATTCGTGTCACAGAAGTGTTTTTTGACACAGATTTGGCATGTGGCGTTGTGCAACAACCCTTAAAAGGCCATATTTTAGGCAAAGGCGTGACATGAGTCTTAAGCATGGTTCTCCTGAACGAAAAACCGAATCTGACCCCCTTTTATGGTTAAATCCACAATTATTGCTTGAATTCGGCGGCCATTGATGTAAATCTGTTACAAAAAGCGCTACTTCTGTGGCATCGAAAACATTCACGTATATTCTATACCCTCGCCCGTCACGACGGTCGGTGGCGTTTATTTGAAAAATAAAAAATTCTAGAAGTTTTCAGAAGAACTTGGTACCAGGAGGTTGCCAAAAATCCAGGAATACCTTCCGGTGCCATACGCTTCTGGAAGTTTCTAAATTTTTTGGTTTAAAAATACTTACCATTTCTATGCATAAAAAGATGTCCAACATGAGCCATTTTGGCCGTCTCTCAATTGCTTCTAACTTATGCGCCTCGTCAATATTAAGTGGCCAATTTAGTTCCTTTGGGTATTGATCCGCATGAGCCAGCACATTTTCATAGTTAAATTCCAATAGTTCCCGAATACTTCGAAATATTATGGATTCGCTCAGCCAATGAGAACTTTCACGGATTTTTTGAACTTTTAGTTCGACGTATACGAGAGATTGTATGACTTTGTCCTCAATTGTCGCTTCAAACACAGGACCTGTCTGAAATACACAGTTACTCTGAAGAGTAGAGAAGTAATACTAGCTGTTCAGGGTATGAGTACAAGCCTTGTATGACAACAAGAATCAGGAATTTTATAATTGGAAGTCTCTTCATAGCCAATATGCAGAATTTGGACGTTATTTATTTTCTATTTTGGCGCCAGATTTTTGGCTATGTCGATGGTATACAGTCGACTCTCGATATACCGCACACATCGGGTCTGGCGATTTTGTGCGGTATATCGAAGTGCGGTTAATCGAGTGTGCGGTATATCGAGAGAATTTTGTATGAAAAAAATCCTTGCCTTGCAAAGTTGTGCGGATAAACGAAATTTTTATTATTTATTGTCATTTTTGGAAAATTTTTTAAAAATTTGAATTGCCGCTTAAAAAATTTAGAATTTTTACTAAATTGTTGCAAAATTTTGCCCGATTGTTGCAAAATTTTTGGAAAACTTGGTTAAAATCAGGAAAATTTTGTATAAAATTCAAATTTGCGCCAAAAACAGAAGCATTTTTCTTTGTGCGGATAAACGAAAAATTTTACATAGAAAATTTCACTTTGGTTTCTCAAAAACCTGTGCGGTATATCGAGTTTAACCGCACAAAATGCGGTATATCGAGAAAATTTTGTATGAAAAAAATCCGTTCCAGCCAGATTTGTGCGGTAAATCGAAAGTGCGGCTTATCGTGAGTGCGGTATATCGAGAGTCGACTGTATTGCATTATTGGTGATTTTTCAAAATGCTAAACAGCTCTGAAACGGTTTAGGGAAAACTTTAAGGTATGTCACTTATTTCCGTCAAAGAATGCGTTAAAATGTAGTAATTTTCTCAGGATTAGACCTTTTAATGTTCACAATTAAGCTTTTCTCCGAGTGGGAGTTTTGGGCCATTTTTGACCACGAGGGACCTGTAGGACGAAAACACGGTCTCAGGTTAGATTCATTGGTTTTGGCTATCCATCGCGTTTCTTGAATACAAGACTTGCAAGTTTGTCCAAAAGTGTTCTAAGGTATCAAAAATAGCTCACCTGCCCTATGAGAACCGGACATCTTTCTCCATACTTTTGCGACAGATAGCGCTAAAATTCGTTTAAACTAAGAAAGCACTCTATTCAAGAAACTCACCCTCCTATTTTCTACTTTGTCAGAAAACTTCGCCACATCAAATGATTTTGGGAATTGCATTGCTCCGGGATTCATTCTAAATCGGTTATTGAGTGAATCGATCGTGTCGAACATGTGAGAAATTACCCTACTAAGCAGCATCGATCAAATCGACACGCGCGGCATCGACTGGGCCCTAAAGTAAGTTTAAAAAATAGAAGTTTTTCTTTTTCTATTTACCCTGACCCTCGTATTTATAAGATGGCAAAACTTTGTAAAATAACCAAAATGGAACATTAATTGAAATGTATATTTTGGAAAAAATTATTTGCCAAAATGTTTTTTTCAAAGAAAAAGGTAAGGGCTCATCAAAGTGTCATGGTTAGTCAATGTACCCATAGCCTATATGCCGATGGGGAACACATTTGGACTGCGGACAAAAGAGCATTTTATCACAAAAATGGCTCTAACTTTTCATACACTTAAGCTTTAAGTTTGGGCTTAAAATGATACTAGGCATTAAGTTTAAGCCCAAACTTAAAGCTTAAGTTAGAGCCAAATGCCGATGACTAGTCTGCCTATAGCGTTTTCTATATCGCTCATTTACCGTTTATTTTACTGCACATTCCATTGAATTTGCATGCGTAAGACTTGGACGTGGGAAGAGAGCGCCGGAAAAATCTTTTGCATCCTGCAAGATTCACCATGAAAATATCATAATTTCAAATACCGTATCATCTCTAATAGAAGTGCACCACGCGCCCGTCGCGACGATCGGAGCGTTTATTTTTAAAATGACAAAATTCTAGAAACTTCCAGAAGTGTTTTGTACTAGAAGGTAGCCATGCCCCAGGGCTATCTTCTGGTACCAAAAACGAATGGAAAATTCTAGAACATATTTATTTTAAAAATAAACTCCGCCGGCCGTTGTGACAGGCGATGTTATTAGAGGGAACACAGTATCACCATTTACCATTGCAAGAAGGCACATCGTAATGACTGAAATTTTAATAATTGGTCATCGTTTAAAAAATAAACTTCTTACCAGCAATTCGTGGGATGGCCGCAAACAAGGCCTAAAGTACAACAAATGTAAAAGTAGTAAGCTCTCCATAATGCTCAAAACTGTTAAATAGAATCTAGAAAATGTTTTGGATTATTAAAAGTTATTACAGTCGAACTTCCGAATAACGCCTCTTCCAATAACGCCGATTTTTTTGGGAATTTTTAGAAAGTACAACAGAGTCCCCTTTTGGGTCGAAAAAAAATTTTGCGCCCGAAAAACATTTTTCTCATTTTTAACCAAAATTTAGCTAAAATGGCTAAATTTGTACAGAAATAGCTAAATTATTGTCTAAAATAGCTATAAAATACGAAAATGGAGCATTTTGGGTTACTTTTATATATAAAAACTTGGGAGCCTCCGAATAACGCCGATTTCGTCCGGTCCCTTGAGGGGCGTTATTCGGGGGTTGACTGTAATAACAAGTTATCCCCCCCCCTAAGCGACGTCAAATGTTCGGATGGATGAATGTACGCAACGGTATCTCGCGATCCAGTCGTTAGCCAGAGGCGAGTGATAGCTCAATCGATAGGTCTCGAAAAGTTAGGATGGGAAAGCAAAAATTTTCAAAATTTGAAAATTTGAATTCGCGCCAAAATACAAAAACGTGTTTCTAAGAGTTTTGGCCAGGGAAAGTGGTGTTTTTTATGTTCCCAATCGATTCCTGAGACAATTTTGGAGCACTTTGCGTTTTACACTTTTGAATTTGGTGCATTTTTGAAAATTTTATGGAAAAAGTCACTTTTTTGGGCAGAAAATGGGATTTTTTGACGCAAAGTGTCTGGAGGGCTGATTTTTTGCGCCCGGTTTTCGGGGGTGCTGAGTCCGAATCCGCTGTTAGATTCGAGATTGGACCACCCACATCGATGTTATATGCCCTAAGGGTATTTAGCGGTTTTGGCCATTTCCGGCTATCTCCTGTGGTCGAGCGCGGAGCGCCCGACCCTCCCCTAAGGAATGTGAGGGAACTTAGAACATAGGTATACATGTATACAAATTTCTTAACTGGATTCCTTCCTAATTTCTTAACTGTATTATACCCTTTACAATCTATGCTATTTTCTAGACGGCCGTAGGCCGAGTTTTTAACGCATAGCGTTAAACCAAAAACATACGCCTCACCCTCCACCACCAGTTATGTAAATTTAATCGGTTACTCAGATAGTCCCTAGAGATGCAGAGTAAACGTGTGTAATGTCTTACAATTTGTCGGCATTTTCCTGTCCTGAGAAAAATTTGCTGTCATCAATTGGTCATTTTGAGGTTCACTGGAAGCAAACGTCGAATATTCGCTGTCAGAGAATGTCTTTGTTGGGCCCAAGAAATCCACTGATGTTGCAAGTGCCTTGGTGAAGGAGCCGGAATAAAGTGATTCGTGCGAAGTAGTTGGTAGAAAAGTATCGGTATTTAGATGAGCGTTATTGACTGCTTGCATAATCTCCGGAATCCGTTATAATAAGTGTGAACAAGAAGGCAGTCTAATATAAGTCCTGAATTTGTCTAAATAGACTATTCAGGGCCTAAATAAGTGCAGTCAAAGTCCAGCTACGTTAACTTAACAATAATATATAGTCCACCAGCGGACTAATTAGATCATATACGAAATTTAAAAAAATTAAATGCGACATCACTTTTTGCAAAATTTGCAGATGGACAAACAATCAATGAAATGACACACATAAAGGAAAACGAGCATGAAACCGCTACGTTTACTTGTGCTTGGCGCACAAGCAAAACAGCGGACGGCGTCATATTTCGTCTGCCGTCTCTTCAAAGAGACAACGTCGGCACTGTCTCAGAGAAAACGGCAGACTGTGCTGACAAGGGCACTGTTTTCTGGTGCCAGAAAACGGCGGCTTCCATCGCCCGAAGGAATGTTAGTCTAGACGCAAACTTGGCATATGAAGACCTATATCAGATTTGAAAAATCCCAGAAAATTGGGCTAAAAATGGTGGTAAACATATCTCATAATGGTCATTTTCGGTGTTCTCTGGTCCTTTTATGGTCGTTTCCTGTCAAATTTTGGTCCTTTTATCTATGTCCGCCAGAAAATTCTCTTCCTTTTCATACTTTCTCATTTGACGGCGTCAGAAAACGGCGCATTGTAAGCGTAGGATTAACCGTGCGCATTAAGCTGTGAGATAGTCTATACATTTTCGTTACAGTGATTAGTTCGTTTACTAGAATATGGTAGTTAAACAATGGTAAATTTCAATACCAGAAATAGGAACATTTTAAAAAATTTTTTAGTACGAACAAAACTTGTCTATATCGACTATTCAGGTCCTAAATAACCGTTATAGATGGTTCACATTCTAACAAAAAATTTCTCATTATGATCCCCGGAAAACTTCCAAGCCAAATAACGGAAATTGTTTCAGGAAATTTATTATAAATAATATATTTTTATGGAATGTATACAATGCTCTAAGGGTACATTTATCACGATCACAAGTGTACCCAAGATTTTAAATAAGGGGGTAAGTTTGGGAACTTTCTTAATGATGACGCAATCATGATTCTGCGTAAAATAAAATTCTCATTTAACGCACAATTTTACAGAGGAAAAAGATGGAAAGACTTGTCGCGGATTACAATCATCTCTCTACTTTGCTCTCAAGGGCGGTGTTACACAAAGATGCACAAAGTCTGTGAAAGATTGAGTGACGGAATAACGGACCGAGAATCGAATGTAATTGGTGATAGAATTTATTCTACGGAAATCTAGACCGATCTTCGATCTCGCTGATGACGAATCCGAGATCTGTTTCGACCACTCGATTCGCACTCAGTACGGATTTTCCACTCGCACTGGGAAAAACGCGGGTTTTGGGCAATATAAGTCGTCTCCGGGGGGAGAGGGGGAAGGGAGAGGAATCAAATTATGCACTTTAAAATTGTATTATTCAAATATTAATGTAATTATTCAAATATTCAACAATGCCACGTGCGCAGGAAAATCAGGCTAATATTGAAGCGTATAAAACGCAGAAAGTTATAAACTGTTTAAATCTAAAAAAGCTGTTTCGATCCTAATCAATATACAGCTTTTATGTACAAATCGTAGGAGGATCTCGTCAGTATTGACCTACGATCTGTGCTTAGTGATTTAACTATTATGTTTTAAAACAGATGGTTG
The DNA here is from genome assembly GCA_022814885.1 of Ditylenchus destructor. Taxonomy (NCBI): domain Eukaryota; kingdom Metazoa; phylum Nematoda; class Chromadorea; order Rhabditida; family Anguinidae; genus Ditylenchus; species Ditylenchus destructor. Next base: position 3,984 of record JAKKPZ010000898.1, on the reverse strand, counting down.
AATTTTGTTTGATATTGGCTAAGGACTATTGTTTGTTTTGTCTTAATGACATTTTTGAGAGACAGAGAAAAATCCATGAAAAGGTGCTATTAAACCGTACCTTATTTGCAATCTTTGATCCATCTTCGTTGTTGCTCTTGCCGCTTTTTCGTTTTATGGATCCATTTTGCTTTGGAGAATCAGCTTTTTCGGACATTGCTTTTGTGGCTTTGTTGATGCGAAGAAGTTGTGCGTGCTGAAATATGAGTAATAAGTGTTTATTTCTTGTAAATATTAAGAGCAGTATAAGCAATAGTTTATGGTAAAGATACAAGTGGCAGATAAATGTATGCGTAATGCAAAATTTAAGGTTCAAAAGAAATCAAATTGTTCAGTTTTTGAAAATCATTAGCGATTAATTTCATAAAACGTGTAGTTATTATTCATAGTGAGACACATATTATTCGAATACAGCGTTGCTTTGATCGGGTTGTTTGGTTGTCTAAGATGTGCTTTATATTCGTGGCAAGACATACTTTTGTTTAAACAATTTGAATTTTGTTGGTAGGTGAATACATGGAAAGTAGATTATTTTTTAAATCTATTAAAGCTATTCAGATATGAACCAAATTTTTTTATCACTTCTAGAAGGTCAGGACTTACAAAAGGTGAAGAAAAGGTGTACACAAATTTGTGAAAGATTAAGTGACGTAATAGCAGGCATGACACGCGGGAAATCCATATTTGAACTTCATAATATTTTTTCTCGATTTTTTACAGTGTCCGGCTATTTTTTGATTGTTCCTACCCCACCGGACCGGGGTACTATCTAGCGATTGCCGCTATCAAAATAGGGTATATCGCCACAAAAAATGGGTGGTTTACCCTATTTTTCCGTTATTTCGCAACACCTATTGAGAAATAACGGAAAAATGGGGTAAACCACCCATTTTTTGTGGCGATACACCCTATTTTGATAGCGCCAATCGATAGATCGTACCCCGGTCCGGTGGGGTAGGAACACTCAGAAAATAGTCGAACACGGTAAAAAATTGAGAAAAAAATTATTCAATTCAAATTTGGTTTTCCCGCGTGTCATGCCTGCGTAATAGTACGCGCCAAGAATTGAGTAAGATTGGTAATAGGATTTGTTCGGGAATTGACCTTTTTTAAGGTTCATAATTAAGTTTCCCTCCGTGTGGGTAAGGTTATTTTCTTCATTAAGAAAATTATTTCCTCAAGGTATTTTGAGAGAGGTGTGTGAAATATTTGTGCCACCGGTTCACGAAAATATTTTCGAGCAATAACACCATTTATGGTGCATTAAAAGTATGGCCAATTCAGGGGCTAGAAAATCGAGTTTTTAGCCATGTGGGGACCACATGATACCCGAAAAATAGTGAAATTTTCTTTCTTAGTGAAAACATGGTTTTTGATAGTATTCGACTCACTGAACAATTTTTTCTTCGGCCGAGAAGAAATTGTTTCCTCACCCGGGTCGAACACACACTTTTTTCTCCGTGTTTCTCGACTTTTTCATTTGCTTACAAAATTGCCAGCAAAAATAGCAATTTTTTGGATTTTTGACCCTCAAATTTTAACGATCCAGAAGAACATTTGGGGTGATTCTTTTTTGCAATACAGGTACAAATCTTCTAAGCAACCGCTCCCCCATGTCGCTTCAACATCGCTATTTTACGTGCTTTTACAAAAACTTTTTTGCCTCATCATGTATACTTTATAGGTTAGAAATGGTGTTGATTATTGGGCTGTTGCATGTGATATCCGCTGCGCCATCTCGTCATGACCCTTCCCCATAGACCCAGTTTGTCCCACTTTAAAAGACAAGCCTTGTAGTAGAGGAATTCATCTTATCCGTCAATAAATCTCACCATCTTTCGTTTTACATACCGACAAAACAAAATTGAATCCGTAATTTGAAATGAAATCCAAGTCGATATTCTATGACCAGAAATTACAAAACGTAATCTGTATCTGACCATTACAAGTCACTTTCAAAATTTAGGTAAAGCGGGAAAAGCAGAAATTAAGCCAAAATTCGAAGATTCGTAAAGTTTTGAATGTGTCACATTTTTGTTGTTTATTCGAAAATGTTTGGGCTAAAATTCATATTTTGGTAAGATTTGCAATTTTTGTCAAAAATTTCGCCTTGGTTCAGGAGCAAGCTCTTATAAAAAAATCAGATATCACAGACTTCCGAAACGTTCGGTTCTAGCCCACACAATTATTCCACGATAATACGGAATTCGATAATACGGTCTTATATGGTCCGAATAAACGAATCCGTATTATAGAGCTCGGACAATACTAACAATTTTTCCTCAAAGTTTGACGAAAAACTAATGAAATGCCACTTTTTAGTCAAAAATGGCAAACTTAAAAAATCTGATTGTGCATGTGAAAAATGTATCAGAAACTAAAGAGAAAGCTGACATAGAATGAGTAATAGCAGATTTATGCCAATATAGTGAAAAGTGCCCCAAAAAAGGCATCAATTGTACATATGTGAAGTTTCATCTCTTGATGAATGTTTGTGTTATGGCTAAAGATGGAGATCAGCTAATCTTAGGATTAGCTAGCTAAAGCTGGTAATTCTAGCTTTCGATAGCAAAATTGGCTAAAGCTGGGAACTAACTAATCCCTGGATTAGCTAGTGCTTGTGCGGTTAATGATTTTGCAAGCCGGATGTTAATTATAGCAAAGACGCTCTTTTCATTGTAGAAATATGATTCATAGGGCCGCTAGGCTTTTTTACAGTTTGCACACATTTGTAGACTTCCATTTAATCTCCGTAATTCCGCATTTATAATTTCAGGAGGAACGCGCCGCAGCCTGTATGAGATGTATCGTATTTTCTATAGTTACTTCTCCTAAATCAAGGGTTCTTTAGCCTAAAGCGTTGTTGTGGCGCAATTCCAATATTAAAAATATTTAAGATGCAGTCAAAAGGCAAATTTTTGCAGCTAATTTCTCGAAATCGTACTTATAATTCTTTTGTTATTGACCTCGATGCCAATGCCACGTGATAATTTGTTAATGTGTCGAAGCACCCAATAAAATTTATGTTACATACAATTTCCCTAACATTAGCTATCTGCACTAGGTAATCCTAGGATTAGCTAGTTAAAGCTAAAATTACCAGATTTACCTAGCTAATCTCTGGGTTAACTGATCCTTTAGCCTTGAAATTTATAATGTGCAATTTTGCAAGCTACTCCAACTGGCTCCGAACGTCTTCTCGCTTCTGGTACAGTATTGGTTGCTAGTATTTGACACACAAAAGTCATGGATGGATTTCTTTACCATCACGCGCCCTCAGAGTGGAATATTGGTTGATGTGTGGTCAAAACTTAAAGAACACAAGTAGAACCAAACACAGAAAAAACGAAATGGTTGTTCATGTAACAGAAGTGGCTTTTGGTCACAGATTTGGCACGCTGCGTTGTGCTTCAACCTTAAAAGGGCATATTTTAGGTTTAGACAAAAGCTTGTCCTTCGGCTTGATTCTCTTGAAAAAAAAACCGAATCTGACCACCTTATAGGGGTCAAATCCATAATTGTTATTTGAATTTGGCGAGCATTGTTTTAAATCTGTGACAAAAAGGAACCATTTCTGTGACATCAAAAGTCTCACGTGAAAAAAACAGAAGAAAAAAGTACCTTCTGAGAAGAACCACTCCCTGTACATATGTTGCCATTTTGACATTGTCTCGATCTAGCATATGTTGACAGATGGCTAGAACCTGGGTTAGGTAAGACTTCCGGTCCTGGGGGCCTTGTGTTGGAAGCAAGCCGGAACACGATGTGCAAAATTGGGCTTTGAAGTGAATGAGCCGGTTCGGACAGAGGAATTTTCGGGCTCGATAGTAAAGATAGGCCCAATTGTAAAGAATGCGATTCCTTGTCAACGGAAAATGATTTTCAAGATAAACTATAACACATATAAACAAGTACGTACAAAAACGAAATTATACAGAAATTATT
>JAKKPZ010000897.1:0-13416 GCA_022814885.1 Ditylenchus destructor | reverse complement strand
CCAAATAATAATAGCCCCTTTTCCCCCTTTTTGCACATAACTCAAAAATTTCAAATGACTCCAAATGTCTAGACCCCAGTTGCATAATACGAGACTGTTAGCTACAAAATGAGCTATTACTCAACTCATAGCAATGATTGTATCGCAAGCGCAAGACCCATGTGTAATACTCATATAATTGCAATACGCAATAAAGCTCACATTTATGCACTTGAAATGATTTTTTGCCCAAAACCAAAAACCCCCAATAACTCAATATGTAAAATTTCGTCATCACGACCTAAAAACAGATGCCTCTATTCTCCTCAAATTCAGTTTACAGACGCATATCACATACTTCTCACTTTTAATCCATGCCGAACTATTTGCATAATTTGTCGTATTTAATTCAGACATATCAATGTTTTGATTTTAACTAATACCATTCCTTATGTTAATTTTTAAAACTTTTTTAATGTGAAATTTCCAAAAATATAGATAAAAATTTTTTAGGCAATCAAAAAAATCGCTCGCAATCAATGGCAAACGAATCCGTGAACATTGAAGGGACAATGGCAGTAAGTCGTTGGCGACTGAGGACGCGCAAGAAAAAACCCCCTCTCGTTGGGGGTACGTCTGGTGCAGACCGAGCGTCGATAAGCGTGAATACTCGAAAGCAAAGATACAACAAGCAGGTAAAATTATTAATATGGGGGAATTTTTTCGTTTTTCGGATAGACGAAAAATCTATCCACAAAAATAGACCAAAATAATTTCCAAAAAAAAATTTATAGTCTGTTTTTTTTGTAAGAATGAAAATCATTGCAAAACTACGTAGGACTCTACTGATGGGGCCCCCAACCTACGTAGTATCATCTGTCGTCTAGTTTTGGGGGTAAAAAGGGAAAAAATGCCATATAATCTACACCTTTCATTCTTACTACTTTTAAAATTATCTGCCATAGTAATTTGATAGGTAAACTCAATAATAATTTAAACACATGAATACTATTAGTGACGTCCGTCCCTCCCTCAGTCCGTTTCACGTTTTGAATTCCCGCCTTTTGGCATTCTGTATTTTTGGTGTCCGTTACTGTTTTTTCAGGAGGGGCATTCTATCCACTGCTTATTTTTCGTGTCTATCACGGTTTTTTCAGGAGGGGAATTCTATCCAGTGCTTATTTACTCACAAGGAATACTCACCTGGGGTTGCGCGAGTTTCAAAAATCGAGCTCTGTAGGATTGTAATACTCGATGAGGGGAATCCAACGGTACCAAAATTTTTTGCCCATGCGATCAAAATTTTTGAGTTCACAAATAGGTGAAAATGACCATTTTTGTCCAAAAATGATGATTTTTGGCCAAAAAATTGTATTTTTTGAAGCGATATCAAAAAACTAGCTGCAGATTCGGAATCAGCGCATCAAATTACCCCTAAAGCACTATTTTCAGAAAAATTCTGGAATTTTCCAAAAAATCGACTTATTCTGACCAAAGGGGGACCACATGGTCCCAAATGGCTCGCCGTCTCCTGGCTCGCGCCGGAGGCGGCGAGCCAGTCCTGTGGTCGGGCGGGGAGCGCCCGACCGCAGGACCATGACCTTCCCGCTGGAATGTGAGTGAAGTTAGAACGGAAAAGGCATACTGATATAAAAAGGCATACTGCTATAGACTCCCCGCGCGCTAGCGCGCTAATTATCCCATATTCTATTAAAGGAATATTATGATAAAAATGCCGCCTTTAGTATCTGACCGCAAGTTGTTTTTGTACTAGCAAAGTAGTTCTCGTACGAAAGGTCCAAAACAAATAAAGACCACCAAAAATCGAAGTGCAAAACTCTAAACTTATGCCACTTACTTCTGCTCTATTTTCTCGCACTCACCGTAATATAGAGCTATCTATAACTGCGAACAATTACTGTGAACCTTTTGGATGTTACTGATTCGCCTTTTTCTTGTTACTGATTTATACCAATGCCCGCAAATTCAAACAATAATTATGTATTTAACCCCTTTAAGGGGTCAGATTAATTTTTTTATTTCGAGAAAAACTGAAACAAAGCCAATGGCCAAGCCCAAGCTTAAGCCTAGTTTTCCTAAACTTAAGGATTTGCGCACTACGACAATCCCATATCAGTAACAAAATAGTGCGAATCAGTGCACACCAATAAGGTTTCTGTGATAAAACTGGTTAAATAAAGTTGTGACGAACACGTAATGTATACTTTATTGCTACACATTAAAATATTCCTAAAATCGTAGGCAATGCGTTTAACTAACAAAGAAAGCTTAAGCCAAACACAATATTTATTCGAATTAAAACGTTATCCACTCTACTTAAGCCGCAATGGTGTATGTTGTTCACCTTCCTGTATGTTCAGTTTAACCCCCTTTTTGACTCTCCCGGACCTCAGGCTCGCGAGTACCCCTAAATCGGCCACGCTGAGTCGATTGGCACGAGCCGATTTCACGTGTTTTCACGTGAAACGTGAGTTTACATGAGTCACGTAAAAGGGCAACTTTCTACGCCCCGCTCGGATCGGGCCGAGTGATACATCAATCGACAGCTCTCACCGAGCCAAGCAAAACAAGCTATTACCCAGCCCGATCCGAGCTGGGCGTGGGAAGATGTGGCTGCCCAAAATCCTGGAAATCCTGGATTTCACCCCCGACTTTGCGGCGAAGGCCGCGGCGCCCCACTCTCGTCATTTAACTAATCAGTTAACTAACAACTAGCTAATATATCATTGTCATATGAACCATAAGAGTCTTTTGCTTTTCTCCCATTTTTAAAGTACATCAAGCGAGAAGACGTTGAATGTGAGAACCTGGTTGGAGATGTTATGTACTTTGATTAGCTTTCTTTTGTTTGAAAATAATATATAATTTATTGCCCATTTTAGTCAGTACACACATTAGACTTTCACCTTTAACTTTAGGCCATCGATGAAAACTATGAGCTGTCCCCTTCAGTTCCTAACGCGTTTCCAGCTGACGAGCAGGTAATGTTTGTATTTAAATTATAGTTATAATAATTCTAGTTTTAATATTGTTTCTTATAGATTGATCTTGTTGGGCATTGTCCAGTCCACGTCACTGATTTATATGATCCAAACAGGTTCATGTCACACTCTCTGTTATATAAGGTAAGCAAATTCATTCAAAAGTATGCTATAGTTGACTTGTGATGAAAAGATGTTCTGGATAATTGCGTGATATCGATTGACAAAAATTAATAACTCAACGTTTTGTGCATAATCCATAATTGATTGTTGCAATAATACATTACTAAATAAATATTCATCTTTATTTTTGGAATTTGAAGCAAATTGCTGGTAAATATGAGAATAAAAATATAAAACTCCGACACTAGTTAATAAAGAAGTCAAAAGAATGCCTTTCGATTTGATGCGCAGATGTTGTGGTCTGTGCATTTTGCCTTTCCTTTGGCCTATTTTATTAAAATGCATAGAACACCAACAGCCTGCGCATCAAGTAGGAAGGTGCTCTTTTAACTTCTTTATTAATTACCATCAGGGCTTTATAAAGAGTTTTGGCATTTGAAGTTATCTTATATCCGTAAAATAATGAAAATTATAGTAGAAAATATGCATAACTTTTATAATCAAGGAGCTTTTTAGAAAAAGTCTGGTTATTGGAAGCCGATTGCTGGTGGCGGTAGAGAATTTGTGTCGTTTCGAAAAGGATTTGCTCTTAGATCTGTGGAACAAGAGCATTTAGATGTCACTGGCTTATTCACAAGATTTTCATTGTAGTAATTATAATTTCCCTTTGTTTTTTGATTTTGTGCTGCTGATATAAAAAAATTGTATTACGTTGCGTTACCTATAGATGTTATCCGGAAAAGATTTACAATGGGGAAGCAGCATGATGATCGCTCAAGAAAATCTAAACAAGAAGGAACTATTTCTTTTCTTGTAAATGGCTGTTTATGGGTTACTATAGCTATGTAATTGCTAGTTTCATCGCCTGCTGTATAAGTTGGAAAGGTACAATTACACAAGGATTTCTCAAACGTTATTACTGCAGTCATACCTCTTATTATTTCTTGAAATATTTCTATGCTTTATTGTTAGTATGCAAATGGTATTTAAATGAAAAATAACTTTCACTTATTTTATTTTATTGCGCAACTTTATTGACTAAATAAAACAAAAGTTTAGTAAGCTAGGGTAACACTTTTTCAAAAAAATCAATTTACGAAAACGTTTTTCAATCAAAACTGTCCACTTGGCAAATTTATCAAAAATATTCAAATTTGAAAAAGTTACCATAAGAAGATATTTTTACAAGAAATATGTTTATTAAACCAAAATAGAAACTTTTGGCGAAAGACGGCTATTTTAAGGAAACGGATCAAAATAATTGGATTTTCAGCTTGAATTAAACATTTTTTATAAAATATTTCACAAAATAGTGAAAATCACACGAAAATGTACATAAAAAGGGCTTGCGCAAAAAACGTAATTTTTTGGTACGTATTGATGTGGAATCGGTAATAATATGTGCAAAATAGTTTTATGTGTTTTGTTTTGAGCAAACAGGGCGAAGGAGGTTAGACAGCAGAGAGATTTACAGAGAGCAATATGTCTAGTAAAAACATTGTAAAAACAGCCATGTTGGTTTCGACATTGGACATGCTCTCATTTTTCCATTTCTTTTCCAGCTCTCTTTCAAATGATTTGAAAACTACTACAGAAAAGTTCCGATTACTCATACGTAAAGTGTCTGTCTGCACAGCGCAAAAGGCGCATTAACACAGAATTTTCTTTTCCAAACACTGCACCCAACCAACTTTTTGCTTCACAGAGCTCTTTTTCATTTCTTTATTCGTAATGTTGAACATGTCCGGGATAATTTTTATTTCTCTGAGATTATTTTTTCTATGTCGTTGCCACCCGAAAATAAACCAATTTTGTGCTTCTTATAAATATCAAGACACTCAAACTTTGGTGCGATTATTCAAATTTTTATCAGAATAACAATTTTTTTAAAGGGACAGCCGACCTAGATCGCGTCTGGAGCATCTAACTCCTAGACTCTTTGGGGATACTGCCTAAAAATTCAGAAGAGCTTTATTATTTCGTCGTGTTTTTGCAATCATTAGTTTTCACCTTTGACTATTGACGTGGTTCACTATGACTATTCTAGTGGTTCACGACGTTGATTATCTTTAGGCATGTACAACCCTCGTAAAAGAAACCTTCCGTTTGGCACTCAAAACAATGAAGAAATTGGATCTGCACAAAACGAAGACACGAAAATCAAGAAAGCTGTCGCAAATGTACATCTCAAGGAAACAACCATTCCTCGGTGGAATCCTACAGAGAATATTGCTTCAGATTATGAAGGTTGGTTAGAAATTATTATTATAGTAGCTTTAGAAGAATAGCTTTAAATGCGTGAAGGAATTTTGTCAAATAAAAAATTTGAAAAATATCCACGTGCGTCCATGGAGCGCCTCAACATACATTCGTGGAATACCGTGGAAACTTTGTGCCATTCTTACACAGTCCAAAATTTTGAAAAAATAGATTTGGAAATTTTGCCACAACACCTGCGTTGTAATTCAATTGTTAGAAGGTTTACTATGGAGATTCTATTGCCACGGTCACAACATTTCGCATTCGCACAAACTTATCATTTGTTTAAAATTTGAGAGTGATTAAATTTTGTGACCAGGTTTCAGGCTGCATGTATCATTAGATATATTTTCGAGTTCAGTATTATAGTCTCGTATTTTCAGATTTCTATAAACTTGAAGGATCCATCGAACTGCGCATAGACCGATTCACAGAATTCGCACATAGCGAACTGCAGCAGAAAAAGCTTCATAAAGATCTCTGGCGATGGAGCGCCTCAACATACATTCGTGGAGTACCATGGAAACTTTGTGCCAATCTGACAGAAATGGAACTTAGCGTGAAACCATTTCAGCACAAACGCTTTCTTGGATTATTCCTGTATTGCAACAAAGATTCTACTAGCACGACTTGGAACTGCCGAGCAAACTACACATTCTGTGTCGTATCACAAAAAGAAGATGTTGATCGTTATGAGTTCAGTAATCAGCATAATTTCTGCGGGAACGAAAATGAATATGGACGGAATCGCTTTATTTCAATAAATGTAAGTTCGTATATTTCAACTTATTTATTTAAAATTTCACTGATAAAGGCAAATTTATAAAAAAAAATCCACTATCTAAATAGAACATGTATAAAAATTGCATAAATGATCCATTTGGTTTACTTTCGTGATCTTTGCATACGACACTTATTTACGAAAAAGTAATACTTTCTATGTCACTCTTTAGACTTTGCTCGATCCAGAAAACGGCTTTATCAAAGACGATAGCGTGATTTTGCGAGCTGATGTGAATGCCGAGATGCCACGTGGAATCCAGTAAGTTTTATCTGATTCCATGTATTGACTGTAAAATAAAAATTCGTAAGTAATAGTGCTGTGCTAAAGAAGCGTCAGCGAAATATTAGTGCGAAATTAGAATCTGATAAAACTGAATCCATCTACCTCATTATATATGTTTTCATTTACTTTGTTTGCAGGCGAATTCAAGATCCTCGCGTGAAAACATACCTTGATGCATTTGGGTTAGTTCCGTTTCTTGTTGATAGATTATTGACTATAGATTTCTTGCATTATGCCCAATGCGATGTACTCTAAATTTAGACCTGTCGACAAAACTCAATTGTTTTCTTCGTCAACGCAACTTCAGTCGAATTTCGTTCTTATAGTCCAAGGTAGAGAGGTGCACGTTCAAACAACTGTAAGGAATGTTTTACTATGAATTTACTTTCTTTGTATCGTATTGCTTTTTAGTATCTGTCCATGCACTCGCAGTATTTCAAACAGCAATTTGATAAAGAGGAGAACGTCAATAAAGCCATTTTGCAAAATATCGACTATGCTGAGTTTACTGAATTGCTCAGCGTCATTTATCCTGTTCTTTATCCCATTACAGGTATATTTATATTCTGTTGTTCTGCAAAAGGATTGCGTATATTTTCGAAGATAAAATATGGTGAATATTGCATTAATTCACTTAATGTATATTTTTAGCCGCAAACATTGAAACGGTTTCAAAGCTTGCCCACGTCTTCAAAATGACTGATCTTTTGCGAAAATGCGAAGTGTTTCTGGTTAATAGCAATAATTTCGGCAAAGTCAAATTGCTTTTAATTGCTCATTGGTACAATCTTGAGCATTTGCAGGTAATCTTTAGTAATATAGAAGTATATAGAATACTAGTATAACTTTATATGGTATAAGTTCTAAAAGCAGTATAATTTCCTATTCAGGCGAAGTGTATTGACGAGTATAAATCCGGTGGCAATTTGAAGCAAAGAGAAAAGAGCAAGAATTTGATGTATTGGATTGCCAAATGAAAGCAATTTTGCTGGATAAATTCGTGGAGGACAATACATCAGCTGCTGCTTCTGCCACAAACTGTAATAAAGCCTCAGAGCAGAGAACTGTTCCCAGTTCCGGGTATATATATTAATTATCAAAGAATCCTGTGAGAACCATTGTGTACACCGGTAGTTAACAGAACAAGCTTGAAAAACCATTAATTTTCAGGGGATCGAATATTTTGGATAGATTGGTTTCTTCGACTTCGGCCCCGTCGGATGCTGCACTTATTGGGGGAAAACCAAAGAATCCCAGTCCACAAAATGGTTTGCTATTAAAAAAGCATTATTAAATTCATAACCAATACAAATATTAATTTTAGTATTTGTCTGTCTACTCTGAATACTTCAAGACAATGTTTATGGGCGAGTTCCAGGAAAAGAACCAAGAGGAAATTGTGCTCGAGGAAGTGGACTATGCTGACATATTGGAGCTACTGGCCGTTATCTACCCAACGGATTCACCCGTCACAGGTGTGTTTTATGGCTAGCATTTATAAAGCTTGAATGATATGAAATGACTTATGAAACTTGATGGTACAACTTCATTGTACAGTCGAACCTCCGAATAACGCCGCCCTCCCAATAGCGCCGATTTTTTCGGTCTCGGTTAGTCGCCATAGAAATTGTATGGGTTTGACCCTCCGAATAACGACCCTCCGAATAACGCCGCCCTCTCAATAACGCCGATTTTTTTTGAAACTTTCCTTATAAATGACCCTTCGAATAACGCTGATTCAAATATTTTGAAGAAATTTCGAAATTTCTATCATTTTTACAAAATTTTTAATAAAATTTGAAAAATTTTCGAAAATTTTTGAAATATTTTGGCGTTTTTCCCAAAAGTTTTACAAAAGTCGGTAAAAAATACCAAAATTTTGTGAAAAAGTTCAAATTCGCGCCAATAAATTCAAATTTACTGCCGAAAAATTCAAAAAACCCCGATTAACGCCGATCTAACCAAATTTTGGTTAAAAACCTCCGAATAACGCCGATTTCGTCCGGTCCCGAGAGGCGCGTTATTCGGAGGTTCGACTGTATAAGTAAGTTGTAGACGAATATCTCATAACGTATGGTCCTGGATTCAATAATAATTATATTATTCGTTTCGATTTATCAGCATCTCCCATCTAGTGAGTTAAACAGATTGGGTCCCGCCACGATCTGATTGATTTACAGTATATGCATCCAAATCCGATCGTATAGACTAGGAAAAAACATTTTTTTGAGACTCAACAAAAAAACTAACTTCAGATTCGTGCTCAGCGCATCGAAATTGACCAGAAAAAGTGTTTTTCAGGATTTCAAAAATTTCGGAATTCAAATCCATGCGCTGAAATCGATGCGCTGAGCACGAATCTGAAGTTAGTTTTTTCGTTGAGTCTAAAAAAATGTTTTTTCCTAGTCAGTACGATCGGATTTGGATGCATATACTGTAAATCAGTCAGATCGTGGCGGGACCCCAATCTGTTTAACTCTTCATTTCCTGGTGTTCCAAATTTGGAACGCAAATGGTGACCCCATTGGTTCCGAGTGTTCCAAATTTGGACAACGCGAATTTTGCGCGCGCCCGGCGCGCACATGAGGCGCGCGCCCCGCGCGAGCGTGCGAGGCGCAAGCCAGGGTCGCGCCCGAGGCCCACGCGTCTCCCGCGCCCCGCGCGAGGCGCGCGCCTGGCGCGCGCGCAAAGTTTGTGCACTCTGACTGCCTTGACGCAAACCGCTCGGTGCGCGCGCCTCATACGCGCGCCCGGCGCGCAGACAGTGATGTCAAAACCGATAAAAAAAACTATCCGATAGTTTCCAAATCCGATAGTTTACACATTCAAGTAAAACTATCGATAGTTTTGCAAAACTATCGATAGTTTTCTGAAACTAATATTAGTTTTAAAGCCTAACATTAGACATTCGAATAGACATTCGAAAGACAAAAGCCATTGTTAGTTTTATAAAATGAATTTTTCTTTCGAATGTCTATTCGAATGTCTAATGTTAGGCTTTAAAACTAATATTAGTTTCAGAAAACTATCGATAGTTTTACTTGAATGTGTAAACTATCGGATAGTTTTGGAAACTATCGGATAGTTTGCAACTATCCGATAGTTTTCCAAACTATCGGATAGTTTTTTTATCGGTTTTGACATCACTGCGCGCAAAACGCGCCTAGGGTACGCCTTAGGCACCCCCTAGCCTCGCACACTTCGCGCGCGCGCCGGGCGCGTAAACTTTTTTGGGGGCCCGCGCGCTTCGAACGCCCCCCGCAGGCGCGCGACGCGCGCCGCGAGCGCAAGACTCTAGCCAGAGACATGGCCAAGGCGCGCGCGCATCTCGCGCGCCCGGATCATGCGCGCGCGCTCATACGGCGGCGCGCGTCCGGCATACCCCAAAAAATCCCAAAAACGAAAAATCGCTTCGGCATAGGAGGGTCTCTAACGGTTCGGAAATGAAGAGTTAACTCGCTAGATGGGAGATACTGATAAATCGAAACGGAAGTTTCTACTGAAATGGCCCAATAGTAATGTCTAATCAGTTTAACAAGGTTTTCAACAAAATTATTTCAAAGACGTTTAAATTGAAAAAAAACGCTTTTCAGAAGGGAATATCGAAACTATCCTGAAATTGGCTGACCGTTTTATTATGCCAAAGATATTGGAAAAATGCAAGAAAGCATTGAATTGCTCCAGCAAAATGAAAGCGTCGCTCAAATTATGGCTAGCTCAGCGATACAATTTCGCAGATTTGCAGGTATTTTTATCATAGTTTATATTAAACTATCGATCGACCAAATTATTCGATCGAATTCTTGGCAAAAATATATTTTCTCAGGAATAAAATTATTACCCAAGAACCGATTTTTTTACTTTTGTGGTGTATTACCCACATAAATTTTTTCGTCGAGAGAATATGTTTTTCGGATAGAACTTGACAATATAAGCAACTTTGTCTTTAGCGATACTGCCTAAGACAATATAGTGGGATGATTTCTTCACTGATTCAAATTTTGAATTCGAAGAAGGCGGGAAGGAGCGAGAGAGGAAAAAGAGAGATAAGATCTTTGATGTCTTTGGGAAAAGATAGAGAAACGACGAAATAGTGTGTGCCAATATTCTAGTTTGAATGCAATGTTGGCGTTTTGACCACATGGCGCGAAAAGCTATGAATGGTGAAATCATCCTACTATATTGTCTTAGGCAGTATTGTTGTCTGAGACGATTTTTGATGTGTTTTGGGACAAAATATGCCAAATTTGGGCTAAAAAATTGACTAAAAATAGAATTTTCGACCGACATCCGCGAAAGAAGCTATCCTACGCAGAATTGTGCGGTGGACCAAAATCTGATCTTGGTTTGGTCAGTTTCCCAGTGAAAACTGTCAAAAATGACTTTTGAAGTTTATTTATGCATGGGATAAATTATTCAGAAGAACCATTATCCACGAAACTTAGGTATTACGGATTTGATCTTTTTTGCTTATAAAAGATATAAGATAAATGTTGTAAGCGTATGCGGTAGTAATTTTTAAGCTATTAACCTCATTTGGGTCGCTTTAAAACTGAGGAATACAAAGAGAGACTTTTCATGGAACACCCTGTAAAATAATTTTAAATAACGTAGTTGGCGTAATAGTTGCAAAATTGTTTTGTTTCTAAAGTTTTTCGATATTGGAAAGGCCGAAGTGGACTATAATTGGCTTGTTTTTGGGCATGGACCGGACTTGGGGTTTGAATCTGGGTCATGTATTAAAAGTCAAATACTTAATGTTACACAATTTTATAGGAACTCATTTTCAGATCGAATATGCGCAGCAGTACAAAAGTGTTGAAGATGTGAAGAAGTTGAAAGCCGAACCGGAATATGCGTCGCTCGATGTCAAAACGCGTGCTCTCATTTTCGATAGTATTACGTCATAAAATGATGTTTATTGAAGAAAAAAAGTTTCGGTTATGTATTGTTATGCTTGTCATCAATAATTTTATTTTATATTTGTTTATTGAATTTGAAATTTCTGGAGCATTGCTGCATGGATTCTTGATTGGATTATATCATTATTTCTTTATTTTCCATTTTGAGTTCAGTTTTTATTTTAAAGCAAAATATTGCAAAAGGTTGCAATCACAACAAGGTTGCAGCAACAATGTCGCAATCGCTGTGTCAAATATCAAAATAGTGAAAATCCCTTTATCTCAAATCCGCTATGATTCCCCCATATGTTCTCTATTATTGCTTTAGCAGATTGCACACTCGTGCCATGAAAAAGCAAGCGGCGATTTGGATCTCTTGTCGTATTATCCGCAATATACGCATTTCCTTCTCTTTCATAGTTCAGTACAAAAATCTGAATTCCGTGTTTTAATTAATAGAAAGGTCAAAATTTCCTAGCTTGATAATATCCACATCATAACTGCAATTTTTATCAGTAGCATAAGACGAGTTAGCGATCTACGTTGTGATTGTTTTGTAATCCGGCATTTCCGCAGTAAGTTCCTACATGTTAAATAATAAAGAAATTAAATAATAAATGTGTACACTAACTATTCTGACTCATTTGAATTGGATTTTTGATATGTATGACTGAGATTTTATTCGAGGTCTACTTTTCTGAAAGGCAAATTTTGCGGTGTGAAGCAGTCAATAACAACGCTTATTCCGGACCTAAATAGTCGGTTTAGACTGGTATTTTCTACTAAAAAATTTCGCGAGATTGCGTCCGTGAGAGATCATTTGGAAAATTCTTGGACGTTGAACGGGTACCTTCCAAACATTTCTACCTTGATTTTATAGTCAGGAGTTTCCATGCATAAAATCGCAGCTCCAATGTCCATATATAAATCGTCAATATCCCCGGGACCATTAACCACTTCGTAGCCAGTCACTTGAAATTTGTTTGCAACCTTAAACGCCTCCAATTCCTTTTTTAAATTTCGGTTTTCCCTTTCCAATACCTCTAATTTTTGTTCCGTTTTTTTTTTGAATTTTGTTCTCGCAATTTTCATTTTCCTCTTCAGCTTTTGCAATTTTTTCTGACTGTCGAATTTTATGAGCCGATTGTATAATTTTCTGTACTCTACTTATTTGTATGGTCCAACTTTTTCTCTTTGCGTCACATTCCTCGAGAAGATAGCTAATGGTTTGCTGTTGGTTATGCAGCATTTTTCAGCTTTGCTAACATCGGTGACCTTTGCCCATGACGAGACGGTATGGGAAGTTGCTGAAATAAAGTGTCAGATAGAAATTTTAGTTGTGGCGCCAGTTCATAAATTCAGTTCACTTCACTGCAATTATGGCCGAAAATTTCGTAGAAGGGAAAATTATTTAAGATGTGCAGCAAACGCGCCAAAGGCGGGAATTTGAATGATAATTTTGCGGAGAATTGCGCTCTCGACTCTAGGAGGGAGTTAGCTTAAATCTGATATAGCCAGTTTGTAGAGCTTAAAAAGTTGCCATACAGAGGTCTGATCAGATTTTGTATCCGGTATGAAAATTCTCGAGAAAAATTGAGATTAAAGTTTTACTATGGAAAGTTTACTAACAAGGGAACCTTTTTGAGTGTAATTTCTATTTGCAAGATTGGGCACCCGGGTTTTTTGCTAAAATTGTTGCATCTATTGAGTTATTCACGAATCTCGGCCCTCAGCCCCGGAGGTGGCATATAACGTGGTTTTCGAGAGTCTCGAAGTTGTCAAAGATGTGAAAGTCCCCGCTCACTACTAAAGCCCTATATTTTGGACAATACAGAGAAATTCTGTTTACATATTCTGATTAAGCATTCAAAGTTACATACAAATATCCCCTTTTAGGCCGGGATCATATTATGATAAAAATAAAATTTTGTTTCGCAGGGTAAAAGGAGGCTGGGGAAAAAGGAGGCTATACTTTTATTTTTATCGTAATATGATCCCGGTCTAAAAAGTGGATATTTGTATGTAACTTTGAATGCTTAATCAGAATATGTAAACAGAATTTCTCTGTATTGTCCAAAATATATGG
>JAKKPZ010000896.1:0-13521 GCA_022814885.1 Ditylenchus destructor | reverse complement strand
GCCCAGGTGCAGATGCTACAGGTGCAGATGCCCCAGGTGCAGATGGACCCAGGTGCAGATGGGCCCAGGTGCAGATGGGCCCAGGTGCAGATGGACCCAGGTGCAGATGGGCCCAGGTGCAGAGGATAGGCCTAGAAGCAGTTCAATGCGCGTCAACGCATTCTAATATACTAACGCTTAACATACGTACCCACAAACACAGACTCCCCAGATATTTATTCTTTATTTTTTTACTAGCAGCGAAGCTGCTAGTAATAGAAATAAAGTCACGTTTCTAATAAAGGGGGAAATGTCAAAATTTCGATTTTAAGCTGGATCGGATCGGAGGTCCCAGCCCAGGTTACGACTCAGATTTTTGACCCTATATAGGTTTTCGACCATGCTGAGTCCGAATCTGAAGTCGGTTTTGGCGTGGAGTATACTGTAGTACCACTTTCTGGCATTGTGCCCATTTTTGCTTAGGGAAATTGATGGCTTATTGGAATTTCGGCAAAATTAAAGGTTCCTGGTCCAGATTTTCAACCCTATATAGCGTTTTCCATACAAAATATGTCTAATTTGGGACTCCAGATTTTTTAATAAAAAAGGTTTCTTTAAAATTTCATCGATAACCAAATGTTGGACAGGTCCTAAATTTTTACGTTTCAAAAAATGGCATACTCACAGAAATTTTTTTACAAAAATTTTTTTAAAGATGTTTTGCAAAAAATGTCCATTTTGATGGTATATCTGAGAAAATGCGTGTTATTGTTGACGAAATGTCGAAAATTTTTTGATTGTATAATATGTCAACTTTGTGGTTCCATATTTTGAAAAATTACGATAGCATCTAAATTTTACTTATACTAAATTGTAGGCCAAGTCCATAATTTTGAGTTTTTAAACCAGAATGAAGCGTTGCTTGATTTCCTTCAAACTGGAGCACTTTGTACAACATCAATCAAAATTGGTTATCGTGATCTTTCTAAGGTCATGGTCGATTTTGTACAGGTAATTAACTTTGTTCAATGTAAAATTGTTCCCCGAGTTTTGGCAGTTATTATTAATTAATCGGTCAATTATAATTGATCGGTGGAAATTTTGAAAAATAGGGGTGGGATTTATGTTGTGCAATAAACACCGAATATACTCTGTAATGAAAAGTATCATGTAATAATCTGAAGTAGTCAAAGTTGTATAGGATATATTTCATCTCATTCAAAATTTTATTCCTAGTCTGAACAATGCATATTTGCAATTGCTGCATTTACAGTTCTTTATATTTCCAGAAGTTTATGGATCTCAAGAACTCCGATGAAAGCCAGCTTGTTGAGGCCATTGAGGGAAATTTCAAGAGCCAAGACATTGAATTGTTGAAACGTGATTACGCCGAATTTATCGTTAAAGAAGAAAGAAATGATCGCAGTAATACGCACATCTTTGAGTTCGTCAATGACAATATCGGAAAGAAGCTGCAACTCACTGCTAAAACTTATGAATCACTTATACCAGACTTTTCGATAAAAGTTAACAACTTGCAAAGGCTTTTATTCTTTGTGTTTTGAATACGTCTCCGAGAAAGAAGAGAATTTTATGTTCTATCCGTGTATATGTTTGTTGAATAAAATGTTTTAAGAAAGTTAAATATTCATTTTCTAATCATTTATAAAATTACATGAATATATCGGTTTTATTTTCTATTTATTTTCGACTGACTGTAAATCCTTATAGTAAGTTAGTGACGTCCGACCGTCCCTCCATTTCACGTTTATATGACAATTATTATGTACAAAATCGTGCGATGCTCAGCACATTCTCGGTTTCTTCGGTCGCGTTCTCTGGATCTGAAGAGAAGTTGAAGAGAGCGAAAGGAGTGGTCTAAAACAAATTCTCATTAATGACTCAATTTCGATTTTTGTTTGTCAAATGTGAGGTTTTGAAAATAAATTCAGCAATGTTACAAATTTTGGGGACCTTTCCTTTCTAATGGAGGGTGTGGGGGCAACCTCCCGGAAGATTTTTACCTTCCAAAAATTTGATTCGAATAAAAGTAAATTGACTCAGTTATTGTAACAGTGGTCCGCACCCGCAATAATTGGTAGCACATAAGAGAAATGGGACGCTATTAGAAACAAAAAAAAAGGCAAACCATAGTCGTGTTGGTGACTTTGAATTCGACCGTCTTGTTCGGGCAAGGATGGGCTCCTCGACATCGCACTGTTTTTTGTACGTTTCTGCGTTCGGCATTTGAGGTGCGTACCCTGTCTCATTCTTTTTAATCACCAAGCATTCCAGATACTCCGTCAGGTCACTAAAAATTTGGAAATTAAAAATAATGTTTGAACATTTTAGAAATCTGCTGTTCACAAAAGATGAAATTGTCAGTTTTTTATGATAATTTTTATGTAATAAAATTACCTGCAGGGCGACGGCACAGCGTTGAGTTTACAGAGTTTACCGGGTTGAGCGTCGGTTGTGTGTGGAAGCTAAAACGAAAAATAATAATTTGGGAATGCCGATATACTTTCAAATTACCACTGTGGCACAGTCAAGTCCCTTCATTTTGGATCCAGACGTCCCACAAACAGTGTAATTTTGCTCGCAAGCCAGTTTGAAGTGGTCGCAAAATTAAATTTTTGCTAAAATTTTGAATTTGTATGTTGCTTTAGCTGAACTTTCACTAATCTTTGGTCGCTTATGCAAAATGAGCTTCGAGTTTCAAATCAGCGTAAAAAATTAGGTGGCTCCTGCTACTTTCTAAAGACTTACTAAAGAGCCCTTAATTCGCTTTTTATTGAAGATAACTCACGCGCAGGTTTCATTCCCGACGCATTTTTTCCACCTATTCGCATACCCCTAAAATAACGCGTGATAGTTTTTTCCGTGCAAAAAATATTTTTTTTCGTGCAAAAAGTCAAAAAGCAAAAAAGTATTTTTTTTTCGTGCAAAAAATTTTCGTGCAAATTAGTATTTATTTTCGTGCAAAAAATGAAAAAGCAAAAAAGTATTTTTTTCGTGCAAAAATATTTTCGTGCAAAATAGTATTTTTTTTCGTGCAAAAAAGTATTTTTTTCTGTGCAAAATCTTCGCACCTAGATTTTAGGCTGAACAACACCTTATAAGGGCATACTTTAGGCTTAGGCTTTAGGTTTAGGCTTAGGCAAGACTTAGTCTTAGGCTTAAGCTCCCGAACAACCCTTACATTAGGCTGTAACTTGAGCTTAAGCTTGATCTTATTAATTTAGTTTTGAAATAAAGCTAAACAAGGGAGGTGTCATTTTTGTGAGTGATCGAAATTTATTTGAATAATTTTGTTTTGAAGATTCTGGACCAACAAAGGAATTTCTAAGCTTATCTAAGGCAAGGGATTAGCTAACATTATAATAAAAAATAGGAAAGAGAGAAATTAATCAGAGAATGATTAAAAGAATGATACTGAATGCCTGAGATTGAGCTCTATTTATACTCGACACCGAGCACCCCAGAGAGTATCCGGATGAATCAGTTTTGTGGATTACACGCCCACTTTGGTCTGTGCGATACACCAAAGTCATACGGCTGTTCGTAAAAAGTATTCAATGCCCACTTTCCCATATAGGCGGCCACTTTTTATGGCCAATCCTGCCGATGAGAATGCGAATTCTCTAGATATCGTTTCCGCCGATACATTGGAAAAAATCGTTTGGGAAATGGTTTTTATAGGAAAAACTTTTCCATCCGCTCATTTTTTATCAATATTTCCGCCCAATAATCCAATAATTTTAGCATGGGAAAACGTTTTTGTTCGTATACCAATTATTGAGGCTCAATAAACCAAAAGTCATATTTTAAGCAGTGATGTCAATATCTATGAAAAAACTATAGGCTAGTTTGGAAAATTATCCGATAGTTACAAACTGTACGATAATTTCCAAAGAAGGAGCAACCCGCAGCCTTCGCCACGCGAAATCCGGGATTTTGTATCTCAAGTAGCTCACCTAAGTACGGGTTGGGTAATACATTTTGCTTGGCTCACTAAGGGCTATCAATTGAGATATTGCTCGGCCTGTGATGAGCAGCGCAAAGAAAGTTGGCCTTTATATGTGACTCACGTAAGTCACGTAACTTACATTTCACGTGTGCTCACGTGATAACACACACGGGCTCTGTGGCCTACAAAGAACTTGCTTTTTCGGAAACCTGGCATATGCGCAGATACCTACGCGGAATTTTTCAAAAACTATTTTATCAGAATGTGCTGTGCTGTTTACTTTTCAAATTTTCCAATGATTTTCTATAACATAAAAAAAGGAAGAGCCAGGAAATGTGCGGGCGCATTCGCATCATCCAACGGGCAGAGAAGAAGGAGTTCTAAAATGTTTAAGCTAATTTATGTTGCCCTGAAAATCTAAAACCTTACCTGGAGATGCGAATTTCCCAAGGAGAGACGTCCAAGCGGTCCCCACAGCGAGTTCAGCGAACCCCGCGAGATTTGAACTTGGCGCGCGCTTGTTGAAAAGAGAAAAGCATTTCATGAAAATAAAACTTGTACTGAGATTTTAAATAATTTATGAAATTTTACCTGGCAAAGAATTGAAGATACCAAATAATAAGAGAAGAAAGTTGAAAGTCATCAGAAAAGTCTAAAAATGTATGATTATTTTTGTGCATACCTAAAATGTAAAACTTACTTTTAAAAATGGAAGAAGGGAACGGATGGCTCTTTATGGACAGCCAAGGGCAAGCTCCATACGGCGTCTCAGTCCTCCAGAAGCTCCTTGAAAACCACGTTCTTGACCAAATTGTGTTCTCTTGCTGGATTCAATTGAATCTTTAAATCAGCCATTTTTCTGACTCTTGATGCCGCAACATATAATTGTCCGTGACTGAATACATCGTTGATCAAATTTACTCCAACAAATTTGAACGTTTGGCCCTGGCTTTTGTTGATAGTCATCGCAAATGCAAGTTTTACAGGAAATTGGTGCCTGCGAAATTTGAAGGGCAGCTTTGGATCATCGGAAACAAACGTTATTCTTGGTAATAAATATAACTTCTCCTTTCCTATCTCCGGTCAAAATTATTCCTTGGATCAAATTATCCTTTAGTTCTGTAATAATTACCCTGGTTCCGTTATTTTGGCCTTGTGATGAGTTTAGGTTTCTGATTAGCATAATGATTGCATTGACTTTAAGTTTCAGCTCGTGACTGGGCATACTATTTAGATCAATGGCATTGAGGACTTCAATAGGATATCGCTCTGTGTTGGTCAGATTATTGTCTTGCGACAAAACATCGACACTTGTATAGACTTTTTCCTGTCCTTCAATATACATCAGAACCTCATCACAGATATCATTTATACAGCTCCAAAATTTCATATATTTTATCGATGAATGTTGTCCAAAATTAGCAAAATCAATATCTTGGTGTATTTTATTGGAATCCCGTAATAGGAAACATTATCCACGGTTATAAACCAAGTTATATGGCGTTTTACAGAACAGGTGTTGGCGGTCATACTGTCGAATACAGTCGTCCCCCGTTTATCGGAAACGATCCAATAATTTTAACATGGGAAAATCGTTTGGGAAATGGTTTTTATAGGAAAAACTTTTCCATCCGCTCATTTTTTATCAATATTTCCGCCCAATAATCCAATAATTTTAGCACGAGAAAACGTTTTTGTTCATATACCAATTATTGAGGCTCAATAAACCAAACGTCATATTTTAAGCAGTGATGTCAATATCTATGAAAAAACTATAGGCTAGTTTGGAAAATTATCCGATAGTTGCAAACTGTACGATAATCCGGGATTTTTGGGATTTTATCACCTGTATCACAAGCAGATGTTGCCAAATGTGCGCTCAAAAAAACCGTATCGGCCTTTAAAAAAATTTTCCAAAGGCTCAAAACAGCCGGAGGCGCCTCCGGCTGTTTTGAGCCTTTGGAAAAATTTTTTTTGTAGTGTGAGCGCTGTTTTGAGCGCACTTTTCTTACCTAACTATGCGGATTATACAGGGGTCCTAGTTGAACATTTTTACCAAAACGGCGATTTTCGCCCGTTTTTGGATCATTTTCGATTTTTGCGTCGCCTCCGGGCTAAAATTGGATGACTTCAAATAAAAATTTTTACATGAAAATTGTTTATTCTCCGAGAAGTTTTCACATCAGTTATAACTAGAGTCTTGTAGCATTACTATAAGCACAAAATTATTTACTTGAGCATGTAAAATAAAAAAACTTTATGCGGTGGTGTATTCGAAAAAAGTCGAAAAAAGTGGCAACACCTGATCACAAGTAGCTCACCTGAGTACGACAAGGGTGGACGCGGAGTAAAGAACGTAGAAGCTAATTACAAATAAATTTTTTAAGCCACCATATACTCTGCACCACTTGGTTACCTGACGTCAAATAATCCGGTACAATAGATCCATATAGCGTTTATATGGATTTTTCGGTATTTGGCGTTCCTGACCGGGAGTGTGACATGTCGTTTGATAGCTCTCGGTGAGGCAAAGCAAATTGAGATATAGTAAGCTTGAATGGTGGTGAAAATAGTGGCCATAATTCACTTTTTTTAATGCTTTGATTAACAATTTGTGATCGAGAACCTTCTTTAACTACTGGTGCACATTGTCTGAAATCTCCACCAAGAATTATTAACTTGTCACCAAATGGTTTTTTATTATCACATAAGTATTGAAGTGAACGGTCAAATGCTTCAAGTAAATATCTGTCCGCCATTGGTGCTTCGTCCCAAATAAATAACTTTGTTTCGATTAATTCTTGACCTTTTATCATGTTCTTTGAGAGCTTTGTTATTGATTTTTCGGTAACTGGTGGATAGATTCCTGCTGTAAAATGAACTGTCCTGCCATTTGGTAATAAAGTTGCAGCAATTCCTGTGGATGCCATATTCTTTACTAATTTTCCTCTGCTCAAGTATCACATCTCAAATATCACGTCTATTCCCAAAAGAACATTTTATGACAAATTACATCTGACACTCTAGTGAGACTAAAATAGTGTCAGATTCAGGTTCTCAAAATTCCCCTTAGGAAAAGAAAGAATTTTAATCTACGTTAGACATCTACTGATGAGACTCGACTAACGTAGTTTCAGAATAGTTCTAACCGTCTAGAATTAGAGTCGAAACGGTTAGATAATCTTTAACTTTTTACATCTTTCCTTCGTACCCTAAAATCCTATTTTGTATAGTAACTTGTAATATTTGTTATATTAGTCAAAAATCTATTACTCTAAATATCACGTCTATTCCCAAAAGAACATTTCATGACAAATTACAATAACGTGATCTTATATGACATAACCTTAATCGTTCACTTAATTTTAACACATTGATATATGCCTAAGAATAAATATTACATAATTCAAATTAAAAAAATTTTTAATTCAGGCTAGCAATTTCTCTACTCGGAAGTGAGCAATGGCAGATGTCGTCACGAAGATCAATGACGAAATGGACAGCACATTCCCGACGCTATGTGATGCCGTGAATCCGCAAATCAACAGCAATTGCGAACAGCAAAAGCACAATGGCAAAGGATGGAAAGCAGGATAAGACAAATAAGGTAAAGAATTAATATTCCACTTAATATGAATCGATTACAGCTCAATCCAGCTCAAAAGCATCTTAATCCAGCTCAAAACCATCTTAATTCTGCTTCTAAATCTCATCAAAGCGACGTAATATGAATAAAACATAGCTTAATCCACTCAAAATCAACTCAAATCCACTTAATCCGGCTCAAAAAATGGTTTCTGCAGTATTCTAGAGCATTCTAGAATAATTTACCACACAAAATTCTGAAAAAGTTGATTGTGAGCACATCGGTATCGGTCTCGGTAAGGCATTTTCTGAGAAAGCCCAAAAATGCCAGAATTTGTTATAAAAAATTGCCATATTTTGTTTTTTAACACTATATAGCATTCTAAAACATTCTAGAATACTGTATCACACAATAGTACAAAAAATTTTGAAAAAATGTGCAAAAATTTGAAAAAGTTCATTGTGAACACGTCGGTCTCGGTCTCGGTATCGCGATTTTTATTGAACAAACATAGCACCGGCATAGTTTGTTCAACTACAGGGTGTCCCAAAAAAACCATAGCACTTCAAACTCTTCTAAAATAACGATAAATAATCGATATGACGAGCGGTCTTTTGTATATTCACAAGGAGACTTGTAGCTGTCTACCAAAAAAAGATCACCCCAAAATCATGTCGGAAACCCAAAAATCTGAGGGGTCAAAAATCGCAAAAATGGCCATTTTTGGGGGATTTTTGGGGTAAAACTGAAAAATTGCGAACCCGCAGGCAAATCGTCTCAGACGACCATACCGCTGAAGAAAAAGTTGTTCAGTGGGTCGAATACTACCCGAAAAACACAATTTGAGCGAGAAAAAAATTTTTCAATTTTTCTTGTTTCATGTGGTCCCCCACATGGTTCAAAAAATCGATTTTCTAAAAAGTTCCGAAATGTTTTGGCAAATAGTGTTTTTAGGGGTGTTTTGATGCGCTGATCACGAATCTGCAACAAGTTTTCTGATATCGCGTAAAAAATTGACATTTTTCGGTGAATAATTATCAAAAAGTCGTATTTTTGGCCAAAATTGGTAATTATTCGCCGAAAAATGTCACTTTTTTACGCGATATCAAAAAACTTGTTGTAGATTCAGAATCAGGGCATCGAAATACCCCTAAAAACACTATTTGCCAAAAAATTTCGGAACTTTTTAGAAAATCGATTTTTTGAACCATGTGGGGGACCACATGAAACACGAAAAATTGAAAAAAATTTTTCTCGCTCAAATTGTGTTTTTCGGGTAGTATTCGACCCACTGAACAACTTTTTCTTCAGCGGTATGGTCGTCTGAGACGATTTGCCTGCGGGTTCGCAATTTTTCAGTTTTACCCCAAAAATCCCCCAAAAATGGCCATTTTTGCGATTTTTGACCCCTCAGATTTTTGGGTTTCCGACATGATTTTGGGGTGATCTTTTTTTGGTAGACAGCTACAAGTCTCCTTGTGAATATACAAAAGACCGCTCGTCATATCGATTATTTATCGTGATTTTAGAAGGGTTTGAAGTGCTATGGTTTTTTTCGGACACCCTGTATAACAATTTAGCATAGTATTTTCGTTTATTTTATCTGTAGTCATTAGTCGTTGTGATAAAAGTGCATTTTCAAGTGATACAATAAATATCTTTATTGTAATGTATTGCTAAACAACAGCAAAACTGAAAAATGGACACTTACAGCCGCTTTGCAAGGAGGGGGCTGTAAGTGGGCACGGGCTGTAAGTGGGTTCGGGCTGTAAGTTGGGATGGGCTGTAACTGTCTTTGGGCTGTAAGGGGGGCATATAGCGCCCTATGGGACACTTACAGCCCAACTCCACTTACAGCCGTGGACACTTACAGCCCGCTTTTTGGGCTGTAAGTGGGTTCGGGCTGTAAGTGGGGATTCCCCAGGACGGTCATGCGTGGTAAATGTGCAGTTGGATAGTACTCCTTGAGTACTTGCTAGATATACAAAAAAATCGGAATCGCTCAGTTGAGTGATATGCATTTTTGGCCGATTTTCTATCGCGACCCCCAAATTTTGAGTCATCATGTTTGAGGGCTTTTTTAGGTATCATCCTGATGGTACTTATAGCTAAATATTGGTTTGGCCGGAAATTCTTGTCGGTGTTTTTAAACGTTTATATATCAAACATTTATTCATCAATGTTCTTCATAATAATCACCATTATGATCTACAATGTGTGTCCATCTTACTGGTAAAAGGCGGATGCCTCTTTCCCAGAAAATTTTCTTTTTACGAGCAAAATACAAATCAAGGTGATTTTTGACATCGTCATCATTTTCAAAGTGTTTTTCTGCAATTTCATTGGCCAAATCCCGGGTTGTATGCCGGAACAACCAGTAGTCTGACGGGGCCAAGTCTGGGCCAAGAGCTCTTATAGCCAAGAGCTTTCAAATGGTCTTCTACTGTAGAATGACTGGTCCCAAGCTGCTCTGCAAAATCGCGTGTTGATTGCCGGTTGTCTTCTGCTAATAATGCCAAAAGTGCTGGTTCATTTAGCTCGGAGGGTCTTCCAGAGTGTGGTTCATCTTCTAGGTCAATACTTCCTTGTTTAAAACGAGGAAACCATCTCTCGCAGGTTCGGGTGGAAATAGAGTCTTCGCCGTACACTGCGTTAATATTTTTAGCTGTTTGGGCCGCACTGGTGCCTTTGGAATATTCATAAAAAATTACATGCCGGAGGTGGTTATGAGGGAGATTGTTTGAGAATTAATAATTTTAAGGAAAGAAAATAATAAAAGGCTTGCTTTCCACATTTTCCAATAAAGGACTCTCTTGTGCATTAAATAGTATAAACACTTCCCAAGAAATTATTGATCACTGATAAGAATGGCCGACATAAAAAACACCGACAGGAATTTCCGGCCAAACCAATATAATAGGCAGCTTTATGTAGAGGAGTTTCTTGATAATCTTGAGTTTCATTTACATTCAAACCATATTTGTCAATAAGGATATGCGCCAATTCTTTGTTACATTGTGGAGCAGTGTAATGAAGTAATGTTGTGACTTTCTTCGGATCAGCGCCGTACTTGACCAGAATATCAAAGATGCCTTTATTTCCCTTGGAGACGGCATTTAAAATCGGTAAATTGCGTTTGTTTACCAAATTTTTGGCCACATCTGTTTTCATCTGCTCTAAAAGTGAAACATTATATATCTGGAAGCAAATCTGAAAGCCAAACCTTTATCGCCTTTGTCCCCGCTTGCGATTCGCTTTTTTACTATGTTTTCAACTCCAACTTTTATTAGCTTTTCTACGACTGTGGCATCGGAATAATTGGCAGCGTAACTTAGTGGACTTTGGTCGTCTTCGTCTTCAATGTCAACATTTACGCCTTTATTTGCGATTTCTAACATTTCATCCCATTCTTCGTTTTTGGCAGCCTCCATCAAAGCTGAAACGAAATGTTTATCGTAAACCAATAAGAATTCGTCTCAGAGGCATTTTGGGGTTTCAGATTAAAATATTGTAGCAAAATTTGTGTAGGATTTTAGAACAAATTTTTAATATGGCTTTACATAGCTCTTACAAAATTTCTATCTTTTTGTCGTTCCAATAAATGTTTTTCTTATATTTTAATTACAAAAGCTATTGTAAATTCTCTAATTAATCCGCGGGGAGGATTATTGTTTCTAAAGGGGTCCGGAGCATGGTTGCAGAAAACTTCAAAGGCCTTGTGAGCCATTGTAGGCGTTTGTATGAGTTTTTTACAGACAAATCCGCTTGGGACTATCATTTATTTGGGGTCTGCCAGAGGACGGAAGAGAAGAAGCAAGGCAGTGGGAAATAGCCCACTGCCTCGCTTCATCTCTTTCTTTCTCTGGCAGTCACTCGAACCTATGATTCATACTGCCCACATAGAGGATATAAGACTGAACGCTGTCGCTAAGACGTAAGCCTACCTTTTCAATTTTTTTCTAAAAATTTCAAATAAACGGATTTGTCTGTAAAATGCTCATACAAACGCTTACAATGGCCCACAAGGCCTTTGAAGTTTGTGGTGGATTATTTGAAGATTTTATTTGAATGGAAGGATTAATTAGTGTACTGTAAATAAAGAAATGGCGAAGTGATAAATTTACAGTTTTCATCCTTGCTCAGCACTCCATAACATTCAGTACACAATAGTGATCCAATAATGAGAGTAACGGTTAGGCAATAAAAAAGTGAACCAAACATTGTTTTCTACTCGAATATTTTCTAAAGTTATACATATTTATCTGTTTTATAGCAACACAAAATCTTATTAAATCGATAATAAGCGCTTTATATGGTACAGAGTTAAGCGCTTCGCAGCGAAACCTTTTCGCTGCAGTGTTAACCTGAAAAGTTCAGGTATTCCCGCTGTCACAACTCGATATCGGGGCAGAGTTTCGGGCAAATGAGGTTCGTCAGCATTCGCCGACCCCTGTCGATTGCCACCTTACTCGCCGGGATCTCTGCGGCAATGAAAATTTTCCCTTTAAATGTTGGAATTCTGGAAAAAATGAAGGATAACCAAGCTAAGGATCCAGAACGGACTTAGCAGTCCTAGATCAGCAGACCGAGTGTTATCCAACGGTACCTCACTCGTCCGGATCCAGTCCCAATGTGGGCAATGATAGTTCTGTCCGGTGGTAGCGATTTAGGTAGAGTGGATCATGATACGAGATAATTGGTAATATGATATTGCTATAACTAGCTTCAGGGACTCCCTACGGGAGTCCAGTTAAAAAATTTGTATACATGTATTACCTATGTTCTAAGTTCCCTCACATTCCAAGGAGGAAGGTCGGGGACGACCACAGGACTGGCTCGCCGCCTGCGGCACCTCGCAATGTTTACGGGGTAAGATCCTTTTACCTAGTATTTCAGTGCAGTGTGGCCGGGTTTTTGGAGCGCATTCTTAGGGGTGCTTATTTTGAAATGTACCTATTATAGAGTAATTTTTAGCGGGGAATCCGAATTTGAGATCAAAATTTAGCTAAAATGTAGACAAATTTAGACAAAATTTAGACTAAAATGTCGGAAAGTCGATTTCTGCGTCAGAATTTTGTCCAAAATT
Source organism: Ditylenchus destructor (assembly GCA_022814885.1). NCBI lineage: Eukaryota > Metazoa > Nematoda > Chromadorea > Rhabditida > Anguinidae > Ditylenchus > Ditylenchus destructor. The sequence goes on along the minus strand of JAKKPZ010000896.1, from coordinate 900 downwards.
TTGGCAAGGCCATTCTTACCAGTGCGTTTTCTGCGTCAGAATTTTGTCCAAAATTTTGGCAAGGCCATTCTTACCAGTGCGTTTTCTGCGTCAGAATTTTGTCCAAAATTTTGGCAAGGCCATTCTTACCAGTGCGTTTTCTGCGTCAGAATTTTGTCCAAAATTTTGGCAAGGGCATTCTTACCAGTGCGTTTTCTGCGTCAGAATTTTGTCCAAAATTTTGGCAAGGGCATTCTTACCAGTGCGTTTTCTGCGTCAGAATTTTGTCCAAAATTTTGGGCAGGTGCATTCTTTATAGTGCTTATTTCTGTCAGTCCAAAATTTTGGGCAGGTGCATTCTTTATAGTGCTTATTTCTGTCAGTCCAAAATTTTGGGCAGGTGCATTCTTTATAGTGCTTACTTTTGTCTGTAAGTAGAAAACGCTGGACTGTCAATTGACCTGACCCAGAAGGCTGGACTTGCTGGCAGCAGTAATGGATAACACTCAGCCTATCTGGGCCGGCCCCAAGAACGTAGGGGTTGGAGCGGCCGAAGGCCGCGACGGTCGACCGCACCCTAACGCTGGGCTGGCCTAAGAACGCTGGCTGGCCCAAGAATTCTGGACTGACCTAAGAAGAGAGGCCGGGCCCAAAAACGTAGGGGTTGGAGCGGCCGAAGGCCGCGACGGTCGACCGCACCCTCACTCAAAATTAGACTTGAGTTCAGACTCCCGAACCGCACCCGTTGAGCGGCCGAAGGCCGCGAAGTCGGCGCCAGCCGACCTAGGTTTTTTTCCAGCGCCGAAGGCGCTGGAAAAAAGCCTAGTTGTATTATAACGTACTACAGACAAACCCCGTTAAGGGCCCCCGGATAAGGGCCTTCGCCGCTTAAGGGTCCCCTTTGGGCCGGGAACGGGCCCA
>JAKKPZ010000895.1:0-13596 GCA_022814885.1 Ditylenchus destructor | reverse complement strand
CAAATGCACCAAAACGCCAATTTTTCGCGCGCATTCCATTTTCAAATGCGAATTTTTGAAATACAAGCTACTTTTCATAAAAATTTTCGCCTGCGGCGCTGTTTTTTTTTTTTGATTTCACATCAAGTGATTGTTAATTCAATGTTATTGTCATGCGGAATTCGTTACTTAGTAACAGTATTTACAGTACAGAAAAATAAAATGTTCTTATTTCTAAGATTTGTTCTTATTTTTGGCCAATGTTCTTATTTTGTCCTTATTTCACGCAATATCCGTTTCCAAATGGGAATTTTTGAAATAAAAGCAACTTTTCCTAAAAATTTTCGCCTGCGCCGCTATTTGGATGCCATTCCTCCATCAAGTATTTTAAAAAATAGTGTAAATTTTTATGAATATCGCCTAAAATTGAAAAATTTTCGCCTGCAGCGCTATTTTTTCATTCATGCAGAATAAAAATATTCGCATGATAGTTTCGGCGCGAATTTTAAAAATTTGAAAAAATGAACCCCTAAGAATGCACTTGGAAAAAATTTGAAAAAATGCACACCTAAGAATACACTTGGGAAAAATTTTTGCCAAAAAACCATAGGGGTTTGAAAAAATTATAAAAATGTTCTTATTTTTGACCCCGAAATCTTAGTTTTTGAGGCAAATGTTCTTATTTTTGGAGCCGAGTCGATGAAACCACTGCCTCTAGAGATTGGTAAAAAATTTGAGTGGGGCTTGATTAGAGTAAAATTTTTACAGTCAACACATTTTTCTATTGGAGGAGGCGCGTGGGAAAGAGAAATAGTGTTGACTGTAAAAATTTTTACTCTAATCAAGCCCCACTCCAATTTTTTTACCAATCTCTAGAGGAAACCCCTGCCGAGTAATCCCCTCATTAAAAATTTTCAGCGGCACCTTTTAACCCCTTTGGCATGCAATTATATTTTGGCGCTAATTTGAAATTGGGTTTGCTCGCTAAGATAATTGTGAGGAGGTATTGTATAGATATCACAAATAGAGATCGGCCGATACCGATATATCGCCGATAATATCGGTATCGGTTCTTCAATTTTTTGAAAATATCGGTTCGACCGGTATATCGGTATCGTTATCGGTAAAACAGGCGACCGATACCGATATTTTATATCGGTATCGGTTCGAAAATTTTACGAGAATATCGGAAAATAGTCAGAATTTTTACCAAACTAGAAATTTTTACCAAACTAGCCATATTTTTTACAAAAATTTCGCCTGCGGCGCTATTTTGGTTAATAATTTGGTCAATATTTTGTGAAATTTTGGCCAAAATTTTCATTTTTCACCATTTCACCAATTGCAGATTTGTGATTAGTGCATCGAAGTAACCCCAAAAACACTTAGACGCGGAAAATATTTGCGACTTAAAAATGGCCGAAACCGAGACCGAATTTTATAAGAGAAAAATACATACAAACGTCAAAAAGCCATTGTTCAAAAATTGTTCCACATTTTCAAAAAATCGATTTTTTCGGAAAACCATGTGGTCCCCTATGGTCAAAAAATCAAATTTTTTTCGGATTTTTCGGAAAACATGCTTTTAGGGATATTTTGATGCGCTGATCCCGAATCTGCAATTGGTTTTGGGCCCAAAAATGGGCATTTTTGGGCCATTTTTGACCAAAAATGGCCATTTTTTGAAGAAAATAGCGGTTTTCTCAATTTTCGTGGCGGGACCACCTAAAATCTGACCTCAAATTTGGATTCCCCGCATCAAAAAACCCCTATATAGGTGAAATCGGCAAAATTTCCGGACTCTCGATTTTCCGGTTAGAAACCCCGGCCCAACAGAAACAGTAAAAATTGATCAAAATTGCGAAAAAATGAACAAAAACATGACTAAATTCTAAAAAATGAACAAAAACATGAAAAAATAACCAATAAGTGCAGAAGAATGAACTAAAACCCGAAAAATGATAAAATAAGGGCAAAAATGCAAATTTTTTGACAAATTTGACTCATTTTTGGTAAAATTTGAAAATATCGGTAAAAACCAATATATCGGTATCGGTATCGGTTCTTCAATTTTCTGAAAATATCGGTTCGACCGATATATCGGTATCGGTAAAACGATTTGGCCGATCTCTAATCACAAATAACCATTTTCCCGAGAGCAAAATACTGCAAACGTTTTGTGTAAGACTGTAATCACGTAATAATACCTCCAGAATAGATTCCAAGTTTACCTGCACACTTTTATTGTTGTAATATATATCAGTGTCCAAGCACTAATCCACATAGGAAACGGTATTCTTTTTATCCATAGAACGCAAACACCGAACAAAGATTAATCCCGAGATTTTGAACTAATTGTGAAACTATTCTTGGTGACTTTCAATTGTTTCTATCGAGATTTTCAGAAAAAGTTAACAAAAATTGCCCACTCAAAACTCAAACCGGTCGTGTGATACCTCGTCTGAAAGCTCGTGCAAAATGCTTTAAAATAATCCTAAAATCGGTGGATTAAATCTAGATAATTGGCGTTTTGTGACCGCTTAAATTGCCAGCGATCGTTTGAATGCAACTATTTGAACAACGTGTTTGAATACAAACTACGGATTAAACAACCGTATATAAACCCTTGTTTGAGAAAACAAAAGTTAATTAGAACGATATAAGAATATTGTGTTTCGCAACAAAAGTTTGAGTGCTCTAAGACTAGAAACAAGTTAACTTCTCGAAAAATTCCTAGAAGTTATGTACTTTTGATTCGCCTTCCCATTCTAAGGCAAAAAATCTAGATACTGTAATGCTCTTTATAAGGTAGACATACCCAATCTTGGTTATCCCAAGCCCTTTTCCAAGGGAGATTTGGCCAAAAATGGTCCTATCACATTCCAAAACTGATCTCAAGTTCGACTTACGCATGTGTGAAAAACCCCGGTGTAGGAAATCTTCGCTGGACTAGGCATGCAATGTCCGAATCGCACATGGATGATACATTACAAGCTTACTTGCGGACATTATCATGTGCTTAGGAAGCTTACCCGAACTAGCAAGCAGTATATCAAACTTAAGTTCGAAATCGGATTCCCACATCGGAATCTCAACCCCTGTGACCAAATAGTAATTTGTCCGCTAGAATTATTCAAAATAACCACTTATCAACGGTGAAATAGTCGCTGAATTATTACTAAAATAATTAAGAACCAACTTAGAGCTATGGACGATCTAATCTTTAATCGCCAAATTTTCAACACTCATTATAATTGCGCTCTATATGATGTCGAAAGCATTCCCATACAAGAAAGGCAACATCCCATTCACGGAGCTTATGGGCTTGGAATAGCCATTTTATTGGAGGTGAGGATTTTCGTTTTTATTATGTTTCATGGACCCTATTTCAGACTATGTGTGGTCTGTGTCTCTACGCCATTTCTCGGCCACAACATATTTCGTCTGCCAGCTACAAACTTATGTTTGCATTGGAGCTCTCTGAAATGATTGAGATTGTTGCAGTAGGAGTTGCCGTGCCTATAATGGGCTTCGTCGGACATGTTTATTGTTCCAATCCAGTCATCAGCTACGTTCACGGATCCATAGGAATATGTGAGATTTTAATCGTTTTCGATTAGTTTTTGTGCTGAAGTTACACAAGATATCCACCCTATGCCGTTGTGCGATATGTACCCCTTCCCGAAATCACCCCAAATGGGGACTTTAAAATCTGTTGGCAAGAACGATTTTTGATAATTCAAACAGTTAACATTAATAATTTTGCCACAGTGGCGTTTGCTGATCCAAAGAAAGCCTAAATAATTTTATAACAATAGCATTGATTTAGATATTTGGTACTTCGAAGGTCAGATCAGCGTTGTATTGGCGTTCAATCGATGTCTCATAATGTACGATGCAAATTATGCTAGGAAACTTTTCGAAGGCTACAAAGTATTCTTTTACATCATTTTTGCGATTGTTTCATCAACGGCCATGTTGTGCTATGGCCCGCCAGTTCTTTACAGTGGCGTTGGCGGAGGAAATTTCTTTGACCCGCACGTTGGATACCGACCACCTGATCCATATGTGAGTTCTTTTGACCATTTTTGTCAAGTAACTTATCGTTTTTTAACATATTTGGGACTTTTGCAAAAATAGACATGTATTTTTAGCGTGGCAAAGCCAACGCTTAAAATGGGTGGTGCAGGTGTGACCCAAATAACCAAATAAATGTCCATTTTCCTCCAAAATAAATTTCGGAAATTTATTAATAAGCATCTAAGCTAATCTATAATACTGAATTCGGAATTTTAGTTTTTCAACAAATTGCACTTCATTTTCAACCATGTTATAGCCGTGGCTCTCATCGCAATTTATGTGGTCTTTGGAATACTGATCTACGGACAGCAAAAATTGGGTCAGCGACGTCGTGTCATCGCTAAGAAGGAAATTAGTGTATGTCTTATATAGAACAACAGCAATAGTAAAACATATAAGTAAAACAATAGTAAAATTTTGGTTAAGTTTTCTCAAAAACATGGAAAGGTTTAGAAAACCGAAACTGAAAATACCATTTTAGCCATTTTTTGAAATGTAATTTTATCTGATGTTAACCTTCGAGATTTTCAGCTGTTCCTGCAAATCTCGATCATATGCTTTCTAACGGTACTCTCATGCGTCGGATACGCATATGTCGGATTCTTCGACCAATATAAAATATTTGTGACCGTCACTACCGACGCATACCTTCTCTACCTGGGAAGTCCCGCATTCGTATATTTGCTATTGAATAAGTCCATTCGACGCGATGTGGCCAACCTAATGTTCCGAGCATGCAACCGAGTGGCTTCCTATGATGTCAATGTGAGATCAACTAATCAGAAAAATACTGTGTCTCGTTGATAAAATGATGATATGCCATAAAAGTAAAGTATTCACAAATTTTATTGGAATGCATATTGGATGAGAAATGATAATCAGATTTTTATTTGGAGTCGGAACTAAGTTTTGACGCGAATTGAAATTTTAAATTTCGTAAATTCCGACATCACCTAATTGGGGGGGGGGAACCAACTGGTCAGGAACGTTTACCCCCAATTAGTTCTCCCCCCATCCCGCCCCAATTGGTTCTCCCCCCTCCAATTGTTTTTTTATAAAACCTTTTTTACCTGAAAAATGCAGCTTTTTTGCTCCGCATTCGATGTTTTCGTTCTTTTTGCCTTATAAGGGATGTTCGGGAGCTTAAGCCTAAGGCTAAGTCCTCGTTAGCCCCAGGTTGTCCGAGCCGCAAGCCAAAATCCTTGTTTGGCGCCTTATAAGAGAAGAGATGTATCCCTTCAATGTGGGCCGTGCCGTGGTATTCGCGGTGCTTTGCCCCGCTCGGACCACGTCACGGCCCACACATCGCGCACCTAATCGTCGAGCTCTTTAGTGGGTTGTACGTCCGTCGCGGCCTTCGGCCGCTCCAATGCTCGCTCACAATGGCTTACAAAAAATCAGCGTTGAAGGTAGCCTAAAATGGCCAAAACCGATAACTGCCCTCCGGCTATATAACTTCGACGTGTGTGGTCCGATATCTGAAATTTTTGTGCCATTCGTTTTGTCTCGCCGAGAGCTATCATTTGACACCTCATTCGCCTCTGGAGGTGGTCAAGAACGCCAAATTCCAACAAATGCACTAAGGCAAAAAATCTCCGATGTGTGTGGTCCGATCTCGAATCTGACACCGCATTCGGATTCAGGACCTTCGAAAACCCCACTGTGCAACAAATCAGCACCAGAAACACGTTGTTTGAGAAAATTTTACTCAGGAGCAAAAAGTGCTCATTTTCCGTGCCCTCAGGACCCATAATTTCGATTTGTGTCGTCAGATCTCGAAAATTTCAATTTTCCCGCCTTGGCTCATCGAGAGGAAGCGATTGAGCTATCTGGATGCACGCTGGATATTCTCAAACAATTTCGGCGGACGGAAACGAAATTACTACTAATTAGAGGAAATTAGGAGTGAGAACGAGTAACTTGTAACAAGTAAGAACAAGTAACTTAGGCATACGTTTACTCCTTCACATGCAAGTAGAGCCACTCAGATTTTATTGAGCATTTGCGATTGGTCGTATAAAAAGGAAATGTCATTATTACAAAAAGTAATGCAAAGTCATCGTGCTCATTTTCCCTAAGCGGACCTCCTAGCTTGAAAATGAAAAGTTACAGGTGTTTTTCGGTACCTGAGGAAATTCGATTTTAAATTGGCGCCGTAAATGGAGACAGCCTGTGTATAATTTTTTGGAATTTACAGGGTCATTTTACTTTATTTGATTCTTAACTTTAAATGACCGTAATTTTCTTAATTTTCTGGGCTTTAGTTTAAATTTAGAGGATTTGCTATTCGATTAGACGAATAAATTCATCGATATATTACTTGGGCGATTTGTGTAATATTTTATTGGGTTGAGCGGATCCTTCGTATCAAAAATAACCGAAAACAATGAGCTCAGAATGCAATATTTTTATAACTGGATTATCCCCTGTCGATGATAAACCGCACATGGTGTACACCGGTATCCTTACCTTTTTCAAATTTACAGTAAAGTACGGTATTCTGTTAGGAAACTCCAGATAAAAGGAACCTTGGCAGAAAGTGGGGATACATTCCGTTTGAGTAAAATGAAATCTCGAAATCGGAATCGTGTTTACAGAGTTTTGATTGTAAATCAATTTATTTTTGCAGCACTGAAGACTAAAAATATTGATTTAGCAAGTGGTTTGGTCTGGATACATGGCGAGATCCTCAATGGGGCAGTGGGCGTTTGATTTTACTCCAGTCAAGGAAAGAAGACAATCATTGCTGTCTAACTGTCTAATTTGAAGTCGAGAAACTGCGCACAAACAACTTAGAAATAAATTTAGAATCAAGCGCGGAAAAAAAGTAGATGCAAGTAATAACGGCTGCTTTCTCTAATTTGGAGATATATTTCAGTTGTTGGAGAAGAAATCTGTTGATGGGTATTCCGGCTGGAGAATAAGCTGTTGTTGAATATGTATAAAAGCAAGAGAGAAAAATAGCGATTTGCAAACGGCGTTCGATTTCGACTCCCAATGGGGTATTTCAGTTAAAGGAAGAAGAAAACCATTTCTGTCTAACTCTCTTTGAAATCATATGTCGTGAGTATAATTTCTTTCCTTTTAGTAAAATTTTGTAAAAAACCTTATCCGTACATAGACTCACTAAACACAGAGAAAACCTTTGACATCGTATAACAGCACACAGTATTTTATGAAATAAATATGAGTAAATACGAATAGAAATTAGAAAACAGACCATAGCGCCTATACAGAGGTTGGCCCAACTATTCCCTACTCTGATGCTTCCCTACAACGCCACGTAGTCATAGTATTAATATACGGCCGAGTAAGTTGAAAGCAAGTTATCTTCATCACTCTATATTTCATTATAAATTTTTATTTAAAAAATTATGATAAGTTTTCATTTGGTTATATTGTTCATTCAAATGTTTTATGTGTTGCGAAACAGGAGCGAGGTAGCCAATTTAATTTTTCGATTTAACGACAAATTTTTACGTTTTCCCATTAGTTTGTAGCAAGTAAGAATTACAGTAAAACCTCGTTAAAGCCCCCTCTCGTCTTTAAATGAGGGCCTTAAGCGGGTATGCATTAAATTTTACACATGTGCTTACATTGCCTGCTGCTCACTATTTTCTGCCCATACTACCCTAACCCAAAAGTTCCCTGCTAACGATTCACTTGTCTAGACAACGAAAAACGAATGAGTAGCACAATGGTCAAATTGGATTGAAGGAATTTTTGGGATGGGGTAGTATAGACAGTAAATAGTGAGCAGCAGGCTGTGTAAGCATATTGTAGAATATAATGCATACCCGCTTAAGCCCCCTCCCATTGACGACGAAACTAGATTTGAATGTATTTCAAAAATTTGAAACTTTTTATCGCTAGATGATTTCTTATTATAATGACATCTACTAGTACCACCGTAGTGTTTCTATTCATGTCCCCTTACTAAAAATGGTTTACGTATGTATTCTATCTCTATAAAGCAGGATTGGAGCCCAATGCAAAGCTCAAACATATGGTTAGGCAATGTAATCCCACATAAAAATTATTCTATGAAAGAGAATCGTTTGCTGTCCGTCTATTGTCATAGAGTTACCAACCAAAATTTTGGCGCAAATTCAAACATTATTTTTCGAATGGCTCTTTTCAAGCTTGCTAAATTTGTTTTATCGCTATTATTGCTTCCAAAATACCTTCCAACTATATATATGTTTATAAATAATTTTACAAAAAATTCTTGTGATTTTTCCATGAATTCATTGGATGAACTAAATAAAACAAACATTCATATCCACTAAATAAATTTAATTCGAAAATAATGTTTGAATTTGCGCCAAAATTTTGGTTGGTAACTCTATGACAATAGACGGACAGCAAACGATTCTCTTTCATAGAGTAATTTTTATGTGGGATTACATTGCCTAACCATATGTTTGAGCTTTGCATTGGGCTCCAATCCTGCTTTATAGTATATATATACCGTATATTATTGTTTTCTTGAAAAATTTTTGCTATATGGGTGCGTCTAATAAAAAATTTTTTAGATACTGGAAAAGTAATGCGATCTTCTACGATTTCCCTAATCGTTGTATATTACACGGTTTCATTATTAACATGTCTAATTTTCGTAGAGAAAAATATAGCAATTACCCTCAAATTCAACGGTCATAGATTGGGCACCGGAACTAGCGCTGACATAGAATATGGCGCCGATTTCACCGCTATTCTTACTCCAAAATGCGCCGGAAATTGTAAGTTGAAAATGATGTTAAATTGAAGAACAGCATTAATTAAACAGAAAGAAGTTCCCTTCGGCCAAGGAAAAATTTATAAGTCCAAATGGAAATGTACTAAAATTGGAACAATTCAGAGTAGATTAGCATGATTATTTTCAATCTTATAGCAGTCAAAATTGCCGGACCTACGACAGATGGCCAGTTCACAGTAACAATTCCGGAAACGGTCAACGACAGTGATCAAATTTTCATTACAGTAAGTGGTTTTAAGAAAAAAGAATTAATCGAAAACAAAATGAAGCGAAATATTTGAAACTGAATTTTTCTAAAAAACAACTAATATTTTACCCGGAATTTATAAAACAGTAGCATCTTTCCGGCCGGATTAATCTGAACAAAAACATGCTTCATTCGTGTAGTTCCATCGCGTGGCGAAGTTCGAGAGGTATTCTCGATTAAAGATTTAGAATCCAAATTTGTATGTATTTTCATACAATATAGTATACTCGAACTTTAACCGACAGTTTAGGCAATTTTTTACCTACGTCCGGAAGTGCGGCTTTGTCGGAAATCCGGATCTGTGTTTGGTTTTACCAAACCCGACAAGTTTTCAATACGTTTTATGGTTTTGTGTCATGGACCCCATTTTTCTATGTGGAATAGCCCTTTTCCAAAGAAAATTGCAATTTTCGAAAAATTTGCGTTTCCTGAAAATCATTATATACCAACTGAGGCCTCATTGAGCTCTTTAAAATGATCCCTAAATAAAATTTTATCAACTTCAGAAAAAAATAAAATGGGCAATAATTCACCCAAAAATGGGTGCTGCTATAGCTTTCTTGGTGAAAAATACAACTGCTCAAAGAAAAGTTTTAAAATTTCGTACATGAGTACCCGGATTTTTGCATATTTACCAAGTTGTCATAGGTGCTCTAACTTTCTGCTAAACTTCCTTCAGAACTTCCTTTCAAATTTTTGACAAAACGCCCAAATTTCAAGTGCTGCTATAACGTTCATACAAACTGTATTTGGGTAATATATAGTTTGGTCTATTCTGATAATTTATGTTCTTTAGATCGCCGGTGAAAGTTCGAAAGTAAAACACACTGAGAAAGGTGAGAGCCGGAGACAAAACGAGAAGGGATATCAGGTGGGTAGACGTGCAAATTTCGTTATTCCTGCAAAGAAGCTGCATGATATATCTGGAGGCGATTCGGCTAAGTACATTTATGAAAAGTGGATGACACTAAATTTATATGCCTCTTTTAGATCAGTTACTGCCACCGTTCACGTTAATGCAGACTTCTATAACAAAGTTACGATGACGATGAGAGAGGATGGTGGTCCCGCTGGTGAGTTTTATTTTTGGCCGTATTCCATAGAGGGAAGCCACCGAAAATCAGATTGGGTCGAAACACTATTGACAACTCTAAAAATGTTGAGGAACAGTTGAATTTTAAGAAACAGTTCGGCATAATTATGATATGGTTTTTGAGATTATATTTTGCTTTTAACGGTTTAAAATTTACAAAGTTTGGCACATTGAAGGTAGTTTACTATCTCGCTGAAAAACGCATTCTCGGCATGTACTTTCGGGTTTATATGCTCATATTGATCATTCTCTAATGGGGAACCGCCCAAAGATCGAAAGAAAAATTCATTTGTATCATGGCAATTGATATGGAAATGCCAAAATAGAAAGAAGCCAACTAAGACAAATAATTTACTTTGCCGCGTAATATACCTTCAATTTAAGAAACTGCGTGAAGTGGCAATAAGTGAAGTGCCGATACCAAGCTGAAACGAAGCAAGAATATAGCAATGCCAGAATTAAATATGCGCAAATAATCAATAAAAGTTATGTTTTACTTTGGCTTCTATTTGTTGTCTGTTAGCTATTTTTGTTTGGCCATATGCATATGCAGACATAACTTGGAATAAAACCTAATTGTGTGGTAAACAAATCGGCAACGAATTACAAATAATATCCATTGCAGACTCTCAAATTCACAAGGATTTTTCGTGAAGTTACGGGGCAACTAGGGAGTAATACTTGGTAGATGGGTTACGTTATATGGTCCTGTCCAAGATAATATTATTACCTAATTTTTTTAACTGAACAAAAACTCAATTTTCGCATAAATTAAAGATTTAGTGACTGTACACATTCTATGCACTCTAACTGAAAAATGTTTTCGTCACTCCAGATTATATCTTCTGCAAATTTTATTTTTTGTTTCCAAGTTGAATTGTTTTCGAAATATTTTTCTAATTTTTGGGTATTACTACGTTCAATTACAGAAGTGCCCGCCGCAATCTCGGCGCCTCTCCCAGCAGGGGGCCTTATAGGGTAAGGAAAACTGATTTGTACGAAGTAACATCCCGTCCATAAAAATCCTGACGTGAGAATAACACGAACTGGTGAGCATGAATCTCGGCTCTGACGTCAGAGTTATGATCAGCGCATCCGAAAGCTATGGATACAAAAAATCAACCCGTATATATTTTGATCTCTAAAATGTCATTTTTTTGCTAAAAAGTAGCTTTTTCCATAAAAAGCTGGTACTGAATTGAAAAGTGTAAACAACAAAGTTGTGCAGAAGGGCCCGGGTTATCGACGGGGAACATAAAAACACCATTTGTATGGCCGAAATCTGGGTTTTCGCGCGAATACAAAATTTGAATTTCTGATCTCACAATTTTGTCGTGACCTACATGCTAAGGGCTTTACAACGACACTTCACTTGGTCCGATCTGACGGCGGAAACGTACGGAACTATTAATCCGCAGACGGAGCCTTACATTTAGGAAACTTAAATTTACACCATGATCATAGGATCTTAGCTTTTCTTATTGTCTAAGGGGAAAATTTTCTACTCTGCAATCTATTTAAAATATATAAACTTTTATCCACATTTATGAAAGAGAGAGGTGTAATAGTAGCCAGTTGTATAAATAAACCAAAATGATATAAAAAATAATGACAAATAACCGAGATTACAAATTGGATTACATAGTCAAGCCAGTTGTATAAACAAAGTAATTTCACTACCAAGGAGCTTTAGTGTCACTCAATCGGTACTATCCGACTCTTGGGGGGAAGGTAGTGCGGGGAATTTTTAACTTTCGAAATTTTATAGTGATGTCTTTATAAAAGGTTCACATTATGTTCCCGCAATAATCGGATAGTACCCTTCAATAATAAGCAAGCTAACCATCCTTGTCAAATCTTAATTGGCACGACCGAGATTTTCAAAAGCCAGCAGGTAATAAGGTTTAAGCGTCAGGTCGAGATCTTGTTTCACGGGTGGTGAGTAGTCCTCTAGCCGCCACCAATCATTAGAGTCAGGGGCACGTGCAATTGTCCAGTAGTGGCCTCCATCCGGAGTATCACCACTGTGAACAAGGCACGCTACCAATCGGAAGTTGTGATCTGAAATATGAAACTTTTAGACAAATAATAACCAAGCGATGGACAGGCCGCGGCGGCGCCCCCACCTTCTCGCGAATGACCTAATGATCTCGAATGACCTAATGAGTAACACGATCTCATGAGAGCAAATCGCGAATCTGACGTCAGATTCGTGATCAGTATGTCAGAAAACTCCCGGGAGAAACATCAATACTGTTCCAATGATGCTTTGGTTCGAAAACTGTCATTTTTTTGATAAAAAACTGGCCCTTTTCCATAATTATGGACATTTGGTATCAAATTAAAATGTAAAAAAAGGAATATTCGGAAATGCCCCAGAAATCAGAGCAGTAAACCATTACTGTGTATGACAAAAACCTCTAAATCAGGTTTTGTCCCGAATTCAATTTGTCGATTTTCAATTTTTTATCTTGACCTAACTTTTCAAGATCTATCCCATGAGCTATCACTCATAAAAATCTGAGGACAGGATCCCGAGATCTAAACCTCGCAGACAGACAGACAAACAAACAAAATTCTGCAAAATTATATACCGTAAATCCTCTAATTAGTCCCCCTCAAATAAGTCCTCTCTCTGGACCCCTTACGGAAATATAAGTCCCCCCTCAATTAAGTCCACCCCCAAAAAATGGTTTTTTTCCAGATTTTTCCAAATTGCAAATTTTTGGCGCAATTTCAAATTTTTTGGCGCAAATTTGAATTTTTATTGCAAATTTTTTATCAAATCTTGCCAAAAATTGGAAAATTTGGCAAAAATTGCCGAAAAATCGATCAAAAATCCAAAAAATTCAAATTTTGGCAAAATGGCGCCAATTCAAAATTGGCTTAAATTTTCAAAAATTTTCCCAAATTTGGCCAAAATCCAAAGATTTTGGTAAAAAATTTTGCGACCCGCGTTTGGTGGGGCGCGAACATTTTTCATCGCGCCTTCGGCGCGGCCACGAAAAAATAAGTCCCCTCCCTCAATTAAGTCCCCTCTCAAATAAGAAGTCCCCCACCTCTTACGAAACAACTAATTAGAGGATTTACGGTAGTTAAATCTCATGAGCTGTCACTCGAGCATGAGCTATCACTTGGCTGATCTGGATCTTTCGCACACATAGCAGCGCTTTAGATAAAAGGTAAACCCCACGTACCGATTTTTATACTTTCCATTTTATAGAAATGCTTTTCCTTGCATATTCGAACATATAACGTTACCGAATTTCCTCCAATAGAACCCCACCTGCCAACATAAGCTAACCCTCCAATAGAAACCCACGGCCTTATATTTTATTTTGTAATTTTTCCAACATTTTTGAAACCAAAGCATCTACGGGGCTGATTTTTTACACCCAGAGGTTTTCGGATGCGCTAATCACGAATCTGACGTCAGAT
>JAKKPZ010000894.1:0-13615 GCA_022814885.1 Ditylenchus destructor | reverse complement strand
TCCCGTCACCAGATCCCCCTTAAAAAGTCTTTGAATCTCAAAATCGCAAAAATCGCATTTTGGTAACAAGATTGCGACAAATGTCGCAATCTTGTTCGCAAATATCAAAAATATTCCATTTTTTGATTTACTATCGAAAAATAACCAAAATATGTATGAATGTCAAAATCGCAAAAATCGCATTTCTGGTACCATAATGCGACAAATGTCGCATCTTGAACACAAAAAATAATGTCAAATTTGAACTCCCCGTAGTCGAAAACCCCCAAGGACTTATTTTCCCGTCACCACATCGCCTTAAAAAGTCTTTGAATCTCAAAATCGCAAAAATCGCATTTCTGGTACCAAGATTGCGACAAATGTCGCAATCTTGGTCGCAAAAATAATGTCAAATTCGAACTCCCCGCACTTGAAAACCCCCAAGGACTGATTTTCCCATCACCAAAATGACTTAAAAGGCCTCAACTGAAAAATCGTGACACCGTTTCGGAAGGACACATTACTTTATACTATTAGGATTACTCGCAGATGCTAAATGATTTTAGTTTATAGCAGTATCGGACACGCTTTAAAAAATTTTTCTTTAAAAACTGCAAAATATGGGCGACTCATACGTCAAATTTTTGTGGAAAATGTGAAATTTTTAATTTTTTACAGGGCCCACCTCCACTTTTTTATTTTTCGTAGATAGCAAATTTTGTCAGCATTCTAAAAATGTGTAACATCGCTAGGGCATTTAGCAGCACCAAAGCGCTAGAATTTTTAAAACGCAATCCGCCCATTCAAAATTTTATACAGGCGGTGGATGTCGTTGTGCATGGATTTTTTTTCGATCGACTTTGGAAGGTTGGTTGGACATGAAAATGTTAACCATTTCACCTGATATTTTTTATATGAAACCTTAAAGTGTCTAGAATGATTCTAGAACGATTTGGAAAATAGGAGAATGAGTCAGTGGGTACTACAGCAGTAATGAAAAAACGATCGTTTTTTATGAATAGACCTAATACGTTTTTGACATGAGATTTTTGAAATGAGCAACAATACCAATGTTTTGTAGTATTGGTTGATCTTCATTATGTTTCCTAAAATATGCCTCTGGATACGCCTCCGGACATGTTGGCTCTGATATATTATTTATTTATGCGTTCCAGCTGGAATCAGACATCGTCTATAACCAATATGTGCAGCCCATATGTATCTCGTCAGCAAAACTAGATACTCTTTTCTCTAGCGAAATCTCAAGAAAGCTTGGCCAAGGAACACTGCTTACTGGTTATTTGAAGAATCCGGATAAATCTCACAATAACACCTACTACTCAAATTATGATTATTGGCATAAGCTCTCTGAATGGTCGGTTGAGGATGTGACAATTATGGGAAGAAATTCTCGAATGCCAACTACTTTTTCATTTTACGACATCGGTCGTGAATATCAAGTAAGCTACACTTTGGAAAAATTGATTTAAAAAATATATAATATACCGTACTAGACAAAATATTATGTGATTTGGGCGCAACGCCAAATGGCGGAAATTTAGACTTCGCGTCGCTAAAATAAAGCTATTCATTATAGTGAAAAAATGACACGCAATACCAGAAAAGAACAGTTCGGGTACTTTCTTTCTTAGACCCATACAAAACTGTTAATCCTATATTAGAGTCTGATCCTTTAGATCCAAAGGGCAACTCGAAAATTTGACTCCCAGGACGTTTAACTTACGAGGCACAAAAGTGCCCTCGGAGACCCAAGGGCATAGCCGTGGGTGTTCAGTTGACAAAAGACGATTTACAGATACAATCGCCTCTTTTTATAACGCCGCTCTATTTCGTCCGATCCCGAAACTCGCGTTATAATGAGAGTCGACGGTACTTCAAATACCTCAAATTTAGTTTCTGAGCGGTACTCAAATGGTCCGTCAAAATCGCAGTTCCGGTATTTGGTATCAACATGGCTTTGTGATAGCTGACACAAAGTTCTACGGATGTAAGTTTGTGCAACTTAGACACAATGCCAAACATTTTCTAAAACTGTTCTGGAACATTGTGGAAGGGCGGGCGCACGGTAAAAACCCCCAGTAGAAACCCCCAAGCTTGCCATTTTTGGTCGTAACATTTTTCGAACATTCTAGAAATATGTGTAATGGCTTAAATTAAAGCTAATACTCTTGGCTATCGATCGGTATATTTCATGTCGCATCTCGATTCTAGATTCTCGAGATTCAATTTTTGTCTCTTTACTCTTGAATTTTCGTGAAAATTTGAACATTTGAGACAATAAAATTAAACCTCGAAAATCTTGAATCGAGATGCGGCAAGTAATATACCGATCGATAGCCAAGAGTATTAGCATTAATTTAAGCCATTACACATATTCTAGCATGTTTCCAGAAAAAAGTAACGATTCGTCGAAACCATAACTGCTTTAATTTTATTTCAGCAGAACATACCAAAAATGAATATTTATTTTTAATTTTGTTACGGTTTTAGCTGTGTAACTATTTTTAGAACTATATTAGATGGATTGACTATAACAATAATGTGTATTATGCAAGTTAACATAAATAGAGGAAAAATTTCTAAAATTCGTAACTCATAACAAAATGGTAAATCGAGATTCAATTTAACGAGGGTCTTGCGGCTGCACAAAATCCCCGCTACGTGGAGACTGACTGTATTACTTTATTAATGAGTGTTCCTCTGGCTAAAATAAGGCGCCATAATGTTAGTTTCGTAAGCTATTTTTTTGTAATCAATATAAATTATAATTGTTTATCGTTTGCTTGATATATAACATTAATAAATATGAAATGTTGGCGTTTGATTAGAAGGGTGTGGTAGTGGGGAACAGGGTTGCCCGCAATTGCGGATTGCGGAATTGCGGCAATTTTGGCGTTGCGGACGAGCGGATTGCGGATTGCGGATTGGGCCTGTTTTTGCCGCAATCCGCAATTATTAAGCACCCCTAAGAATGGCCTCGGCCGTGCCCGATAGGGCGCGGCCGAGGAAAAAATTTTGAAAATTTTGCCTCAACATTGAAAATTTTCGAAGGAAATTTTCTCCAAGCCCACGAAATTTTTGAAAAATTTTCGCCTGCGGCGCTATTTTTTCTTTGATTTTTTCGTTGTATCTTACATGATTTCAATTTTTTTCTCCTGCGGCGCGATTTAATCCTTTAGTTTTTTTCTGTAATTTTAGACGCCGGCGCAGTTTCCTATGTCATTTTTTCCGGTTTTCTTTTGAAATCTGTTTTATAAACAGTAATAATAATGTAATATACAATGAAAAAAATAAAGAAAAAATAGCGCCGCAGGCAAATTTTTTAAAAAATTTGTGAGGTTAGAGAAAATTTTCTTTGAAAATTTTCAATGTTGAGGCAAAATTTTCTAAATTTTTTCCTCGGCCGCGCCCTATCGGGCACGGCCGAACGATTTTCTGAAAAAAAATTTCTTCGACTTTTTGGCGAATAAAGCAAATTTCTCAAAAATTGTCGCCAATTTTTCATATAAAATTTTGTCAGAAAAATCAAAATTGTCTCTATTGTTCCAAATTTCTAAAAATTTTCGCCTGCGGCGCTATTTTTGCCTCTTCCTTGCTATTTTCAATTGCAACGCTGATTTTGAGCCATCTACGAAAACGACTGTCGCGTGAGAATTTCGAGAAATTACTTTGATTTTAAGCTTTACGTATTGATTTTGTAGTGATTTAATGGATCTGGTTGAATAAAGACTGATTCCAGATTGTAAAAGACTATAAAATGGCAAAATTTGGAAAAAAATTTTGAAAAAATGAGCAAAAAATGAAAAATTGCGGATTGCGGATTGCGAATTGCGGCAAATTGCGGCATTTTTGGCCGTTGCGGATTGCGAATTGCGGATTCCGCAATTTTAATTTTGTTGCGGATTGCGGATGGGGAAATCCCAGTTGCGGGCAACCCTGGTGGGGAATATTTGATTGCGATTTGGCCAAGTTGATGTTAACTCAGAGGAAAGCCGCGAGCTGTTCCTTGTTTGCCCCAAGCATGACAACCGGACCGGACCGGGCACCGGACCGGGGACCGGGGGGTGGCCGGTCCGGCGGACAACCGGACCGGACCGGGCAAAAGGTAATGGTAAAGGTTTCAAAAGGTAAGTATGTAAACCTGTTAGTATAGTAAAGCTACTAAAGCTACTATAACCTTGTTAGGTTATTTGGTATAAGGTTCGTTGTCATGCTTGGTTTGCCCTTGACTGATCCCAACAAACCACAGAGAAATTTAAACGACTTGTTTAAAGAGAAGTAATTTTACAAACAAGACTATTTTAATTTTACAAACAAGATTGACTATTCTGAAAAATTGCCAATCAGTTGACTCAAAATTAAGATTCTCGTATATTTCTATGTTGTTTATATAAAAAGACTGTTTGTTTTCTTCCTTATTTCTTCTTCATAATTTTCCATAAAATTATGAAATAGGAAGCACGAAGTAGGCTGCCCACTATTTTGAACAGAAACTATTATGCGCACGGCCCGATTGCATTTTCCTTCAACACTTTTTTTACTTTTTAGTACGCGCGGCTGATACTCTGACTCACATTTTCGGTGCGCACCAGCCTGTGCCATCCAATTTCTTTAAACAAGCATTGCTCCTTAAACAAGCATTGCTTCGAAAACAAAATCGCTGTATATGCAACAATGACCGGGGTTAAGTTTATTTTCATCCAGGAAAGCACAGATAATAATTTGGTTAATGTTTCATAACTTTTGGTCTGCATCAGAAATATAAGAGAAATAAAATCAGAAAAATAAAAAATAAATAAATCGTAAAATTAGAGGGGGGTTAAATTAGAGGGTTTACGTCTCTTTGAATACCAACCAAACAGATTTCTACCTTTCAAAATTGTGGTTCAATCCATTTTTTCATAAAATTACTTGTAAATTAATTTATCCAGGTCTCTTCTTTTTTAGTTATCCATGGAATAACTTGCTGCTTAGTTTTTCCTAACTTCCCGATATAATTATGAAATATGAGCCACAAAATAGGAGTGCCCAGTGATGTGGACACGAATTGTTATGCATACAGCCCCATCACCGTTGCCTTCAACACTTTTCTTCATTATTGCTGATACACTGACTCACATTTTCGGTGCGCAGCAGCCTGTGCCATCCAATTATTCTTTAATCATTATTTGCTTTCAAAACAAATTATTGTATGGCAGATTAATACAGTCGAGTCTCTATTTAACGCGTTGGGGTTGTTCACACCGTTTGTTGAAAATTGAAACGAATGTTTGTGTTTCTGTTATCTTTTTCCAAGCTGGTTTTGTTAGATTCTGAAATGCTGAAAATGCATTGAAATCTAGACAAAAAGTTGATATAGAGTGAGTAACATCAGATATGTGGCCAAGATAGCGAAAAATGCTCTAAAAGTGGAAATATAATTCAATGAAAAGTCTGAAATTTGGAAAAAAATGAAAAAACCCATTTGGGGGGGGGCGGACTTATTAGAGGATTTACGGTAAACTTGCTTTAGTGGCGTATCATGCGTCCAAAAAGGAGCGAGTCTCGAAAAGTTGGCCTTGTAGCGAAAAAGTGCCAAAAATGACACTTTTTGGCAACAAAAGCCACTTTTTCGAGATCGCCGCAAGCCAATTTTTGCACATTCCCCACTCAAAATTTTTGTGTATTTGTAAATTTTGTTTTTTAATTCTCCCAACTGCTACTGTCATAGTATTTTTGAATATTTTCCAGAAATAGCGGGACAAAAACCTCACGAGTTTTTGTCTAAAAATTTTTGTCTAATTTTTTGAAAAGCAGCATGGCCGTACGAACATTTTAAGCTATCACTGGCCCAGAAATCAACAGTGCAAGGTGTCTAACCGCCATGTCAGGACGCACGGAATCACAGGGCTAGCTTACTTGGAGGATAATACGTTCAACAATTTCCTGCCAAAACTATTCTAAATAACGAAATCTCTTTCGAAAGCCAAGATTTCGGAACAAAAATTTGTATATCACTGAAAATGTCAAAAAATCACAAAATATTGATCAAGCTCGCGTCAAAATGTCTGACATCCTGAGTCAGCAAGGTTTGAAATTTTCTCAACATGTCATAGAAGCTAAGGTTTCGTACTATGCATGATTTGGGAAAGTGGATATAATGGTCCAAAGATCACTAGACAGCCAGACACGATAAGCATTTGCAAAGTCAGACAGCAAGTCTGGCTTTGAATTGACTTTTCCTTCGAACTCCACAATAGGTGAAAAAACATTTTTCTTCGAACCTTTAAGGAATGGTTAGAATGCATCTGGGTCTGTATCCATCTACTCCAACCTATTTCGTAGGATGGATGGGCCCGCTTTTTCTGAGATCAGCTCTTATAAAGGTGCATGATAGCTCATTTGATAGGTCTCGGCGAGTATAGTAATATATTGGTTTGGCGGGAAAGTCTTTTCGGTTTTTGAAAGCCAATTTTTATTAATCCAGAGCAAAGCTTTTCTTGAGTGTTATATACCGTTGGATAGCCCATTCATTTCTCTGTTAGACTGTCAACTGGTTATTTTGAGCAAATTTCATCGACAAAATACCTGAAATCTTGGCAGTGCACAAACCAATGGCATTGCGGCTTTTGTAGACAAGGTCTAGCTCTATAACATACTTTTTACAGAATAAAATATGCTTTTATGTTCTGCGAGATATGATCGCTCAAAGTTGATATATAAACCGAAAAAATCGCAAAAATCGAAATTTTCCATTTTTCTGGTGGTGTCATTCACTAAAATTGTCATATCTCAGCGACCATCAAACGAAAAAATATTCTGTAAAAGGTAAGTATTAGAGCTGAAATTGCTCTACAATATTGCACAACTAGCGAAGTGGGGCCGCTTCGCGGCCCTCACTTCGCTAGGAAGCGGTTAGCGTGCATCAGCGGCGCTTCGCGATCGCTTCGTCGCGCACCGCCATCAGCATGCCCTCGGCTGTTGTTCGGGAGTAGAGCAGCATGAGACTATTTCGGGCCTTCGGCCCTCAAGCAGTATTCCCAGCGCCCCTTACCTCGGCCCTGCGGGCCTCGCTCGGCTGCCCTCGCGGCGCTTCGCGCCGCTCGGCCGGGCGCAGCCTTCTATTTGTTCGGGAGTATATATCAGCGGCATGAAAAAAAGTTTGGCTCAGTCTGAGTTTGGCTCAGTCTCGTCACTAACTTATTTTAAGGATTGGAAATAGAATACCTAAGTTTTTTGCATACAAAAGATATAAAAATAGCTCAAAAATCTGTGATGTCAATTTGTCTCAGGTAATCATAAATATTCATTCATTTTCTTTGGAACAAAAATAAAACCTTAGCATTGTTGGACAGACAAAAGTCTTGGCTATCATATGGTATATAACACTCATAGGCACTCTTGCGTTATGTGAGAAAAAAATAGATAAAACAAAACCGAAAAGACTTTCCCGCCAAACCAATAGCAAGCATGGCAGCTGTCCAATGCTGCAGTAAATCTGCTATGCAAATTTACGTCAACAGAATTGACTCTGGAGAATCAATCGACTACCAAGGTAAAGGTGATTTGTGTGAAGAAGCAGGTGCTGTTTTCATAGACGCAGGTGTGCCACCGGCCAGCATAACGTATTGCTATAATTATGGCGAAAAAGTACATCTCACTATAAAAAAGTGGGTTAACGTTTTTGAGGAAAGTTTTGTCCAAAAATGTGGCCAAAACGAAACATTGTTCGAAATGCGACAAGTCGGATTCGACAGAAATTTGGGAATAATGGACGAAAATGGGAACAAAGTGGTGCACTTAAAGGACCGCAAAACAAAGCTGGTTGGAAAAGATATTTACAAAGAGTTGTACCTGAAGGACGGCGATGAACTTTATACACGTAACCCGACGACGGAGCCGAAGGCTAAGAAAATTGAAGTTGGTGATCAAGATCCGATGGTGCTCGAAGAAATCGATGCTTTGTATGTGATGAGAAAACATTGAAACGTGAAGTTATATTCGAGATTGCAGAAAACGTATTTTGTTTTGATCGGAGTGATAAGTTTGATAATAAAATTTGATATTTACTGTCCTATTTTGGTACCTTAAGCTTAGTCGCAACTTTTTGTCGCAACTTTTTGTCGCAACTTTTAGTCGCAACTTTTTGTCGCAACTTTTTGTTTCAAAATCTCTTTCGCCTGAATTTACAATTTCAATAACTTTTCTTAGTCATCTTTTCCTGCCTATCCGTTTCGTGTCTTGCTGTATTGATTTTAGAATCGAAACAGCAAGACAAAACAATTAACAAACTCTTTCGTAATTTTCCTCTGTATATCTTTTATATGTAACTTCTTTCATATTTTGTATACAATCAACATGTAACCTTTTTAGCATTTTCTAAAAATGCAAATTTTATTACTTTTCAAGCTTTAGCTAAGCTGCAGACAAAAATTTTTACGAATGGATTTTTTACAAGTCATCTAAGCATCTGTGGAACACTCCCAACATTTTAAAGATCTTTGTTTGAATCGTATTAAGAGCTTTTGACTGAACAATTTGGCTGAAATATGCTTTAGTTTGGCCTTTTGTAACGGTTAAATCGAGCGTAGTGTTGAGAATACTTAAAATAATAATAATACTTAAAATGAGAGCTGATCTCTACTTAAAATGAGAATGTCACCGCTACTCCTACTCGTCTTGGTATTCATTGGTAGGCCTTTTTGTACAAGATAAATGATGAATTCCTGGTAGGCTAACTTTGCTGGTAGGTAGGGCTGCCGGTTTCGGATACCAGAATTATCGCTTTTCCAGTTTTGGTTTTTCGAGATCGTTTGAAATGTATTGTGTTTAAACGTCTTTGTATCCAATTGAAGCTTTCAAATAAAAGCTTTCAAACCTTATAAAGGAAAATAAAATGCAAGAAAAACTTTGCTTTTAAAATCAGTTTCGTTTTAAAAATATAGGTCTTTTTTCGGAAAATGTTTATGGCAAAAAAAATTGCCTGATGGCTCTTACAAGCACGCCAATGAGGTCTCCCACGAGGTCTCTCACGAGGTCATATCAAGGGAGTGTTGTCGCGAAGCGGCAGGCGCTTAACTAATATGAGGATGGGGCGCCGTGTAAAAAAATGGATCTAAACAGTGTGGGACATACATAGAGACACGGCAGCGAGCCGGAGATTCTCGCTAAGAAAAGTTGTTCGCGCAGTCTGATTCGTTTACTTAAAGAAATTGCCACAATTAATCTCAGAGTTAACAAATCCTCGATTAAGATGACTTCGATGCGAGACTTAGTAAAAAAGAACGACACACCGTGCTGAATGCTCACAATCACTACCGAAGGATCCTTGCAAAAGGCGTATCCCGGAGTAATGATGGGGAGACGTTGCCAGAGGCAGCCAATATGTTCAAAATGGTTTGACTTATTTTTCGATAAATCTGTCACAAGTTGAAAACAGTGTCAAAATTGGGTAAAGATTTATTTTACAAGGAACACTCAGCTGGTGAAACGCTCACCTGGCAAAAGGTAATGTATAGGAATTTACCCCACCTTGTGGGCAATCAAGCGGTAGCAATCTTTTTGGCCTATACGTTACGGAAAAAAGTTTTCCTTATACGGAAATTTGGATTTTTACCAGGAAAATGCGAGAAAATTTTTCGTAACGTATAGGCCAAAAAGATTGGTACAGTTTGAATGCCCACAAGGTGGGGTAAATTTCTGTACATTTACACTGCTAACTGTATCTAGAGAACCATACCATTTATTTCTGTCCATTTTTAAATTATGATATAGGTCTTTATGTTAATTTTTAGGTTCTTCAAAAAATAGCTTATAGAATTTGTAACTTGCCTTTGTTTTTTTGGAAAATGGCTTATTTAAAGCTTCCAATTTTAATTAGATTTCTGTATATCACGTTTCACCAGGTGAGTGTTCCTTGTTAGCCTTTTTCTTCGTAAACCCCAAATATTGTGTATGTTTATGCTCCAGAAGTACATTGTATATGTAATTATGTATTCAGAAATACAGCCGAAAGATTGAGCACGTCGCCCAAAAATGGGCTTCCAAATGCACAGGAAAGCACTCATATAATCCAAAATATGGAGAGAACATCGCTCAATTTTGGCCTTATGCCAACAAAAGTAAGCTAACTGTATCTAGAGAACCATTCCATTTATTTCTGTCCATTTTTAAATTATGATATAGGTCTTTATGTTAATTTTTAGGTTCTTCAAAAAATAGCTTATAGAATTTGTAACTTGCCTTTGTTTTTTTGGAAAATGGCTTATTTAAAGCTTCCAATTTTTGTTTAATTTAATTTAATTTGTAAAATGTCAATACCAACTTCCATATGACAAAAATTTAACACTCAGCGTTCCAGAGAAAGTCCTGAAAGAGTCTGCTCACAACTGGTGGGCAGAATTGAAAAAGTTTGGTATGAATCGAAATCTGAAGTTTACGGAAACACTCGATAACGGTAACACTTGGGAAGATATCGGTCATTGGTCCCAGGTGAGGACTTTATTTTGTGCTCTATTTGTAATGATAGCGTCAAATTATAGTAAAGTAGAAGAGAACTGTTATAGTTGTGGGGAGAAAAAAGTTCCATTCATGACGAATTTTCGTTTTTGTTTCCAACTTACTTCAGATCCAAAAAGTTGGAAACTTCCTCTGACCCATAAGTTTATGGAGATGGGTATATGGGGAGTATATGCTCTATTCTAGTCTTTATGTAGACTTTTACAAAAAGCTTTAAATGGTGTCTATGAGTAGGGACTTCGGCCTTTCGCGGGTTGGCGACAGCCGATTTGGGCTTAATCGGAACCTCTTATATGACCTGCGCGATGTCCTATGCCCAGACGGGTCTAAGCCCAGAGCCCTGGGAAATTTCATCTCGCGCAGGAGAACCGTTTGGAGAGTTGTTTGGCATTCTCTTATAAGCAACTCTGCTCTTGGGACCCCTGCGCAAGGCGCCTTACTGCGCAAAATTTTGATTTTAGTCCAAATCCTCTGTCGTGCTAGAGAAAAGAGCGTTGGCCGGCCAATCTGCTGATTGGCCGATTCGTACTTTGGCCGAAACATCTATAAAGGAAAAATGTATTAAAAATACAAATTTTAGCCAAAACAGTTGATCTCTGAGTTTCTGATGGAAACTAAAATTTCGAGTGTTGTTACATACATATGCGCCAATATTTGCAGATGGCATGGGCCAAAACAATAAAGATTGGATGCGGCGTGGCAAAGTGCCCTGGCAATCCAAACTCAGCCTTCGTCGTTTGCAACTATTCTCCCAAGTATGCAAATTCTCACATAGATTTAAACTTATTTTCCGATTATCATTACAAAAATGATAAAATACTAACGCATTTCAGGATTGAAATCTTTAAAGTTTGAAAGAAAAGTACAAAATTGTAATGAATGTCTTTAAGAGGTAATTATCTCAACAAGCCGGTTTATAAACCCGGTAAGCCGTGCTCCAAGTGCAAGAAATGCGAAAAGTCACTTTGTGTCTCGCACAAATTTTGAGAAAGAAGCGTTAATGAAATTATTTTTAATAAACTGTTAATAATAAGTAAATTTCAATAAAGAGAGTTCAAGAATACAAATATCTGATAAAAATGCAAAACCTTGGTTAAATAGTTACAAATTTCGTTAAAAATTAAACTTAAACCATGGTTGCAAAAAACTTCAACGGCCTTCTGAGTCATTGCAGGCCTTTGAAGCAGTTTTTTACAGACAATCTGCTTGGGACTATCATTTATTTGAAATTTTTAGAAAAAAATTGAAAAGGCAGGCTTACGTCTTAGCCATAGCGTTCGATCTTATATCCTCTATTGTGGGCAGTATGAACCGTGACTGCCAGAGAAAGAAAGAGATGAAGCGAGGCAGTGTGGTATTACCCACTGCCTGCTTCTTCTCCCCCTTCCTCTAGCAGACCCCAAATAAATGATAGTTCCAAGCGGATTTGTCTGCAAAAAACTCCTTCAAAGGCCTTCAATGGCCCACAAGGCCGTTGAAGTTTTCTGCAACCGTGACTTAAACATTCCAAGTTCAAGTTTCTAACTCGTGCTTCGAGTAACGGAAATAGCAGTTCTTGAATGAGGCCCAACAGAATTTTTATTTGACCAAAAAGTGAAAAGACGAAGAGTGGCGAGGCGATAGCATCGAAAGCAAATGATTGTCGTCAAAGGATTGAAAACTGTAATTGACGAGAGACAAATTGTCATCAAAGCAGAGATTATTCCTGGATTCAGTCTGAATGCAATGGTGAACATAAAGTACAGCACAGGAACCGTGGTTGTGACCAGTGGGCAAATCGCCTAAATGTTTTACATGGGATTAGGTTTTTCGCAGTCCGAATAAGCCAGGCCCCGAAATTGGCCAGTTTAAGCCTTAAAACCAGCTCTTAAAAGTACCAAAATTTGGGTGGAAAACAGCATTTTAAAAATTTTTCAACATTTTTCCTACGAAAATGGCAAAAAACTAACGCCAGATTCGGATTCCCCGAAAAATTTTGGGTAAGCTGGGTGTTTTTGCTGCTATTATTTTTTAACAAAGAATTTTTTGATCATTTTTAACGGTCCCGTTACAGATCCACCTGGGTAAAAAAATTGGCTTTCCGGAAAATGAAGTTAAAAAACCACAATCCTACCTAAAATTTTGCGGGGATTCCAAATTTGATATTATTTTTGGCACTTTCAAAAATAAGTTCTAAGATAAAATATCAAATAACCATAGCCAAGAGTGCTCGTTGGAATTCCTTATGTATCTTTTGCGTGCTGCTTTGTGTGGAGTGCTCGCCCAGCTCATTGAAATGCTTAGCAATCGATTTCTCGCACCAGATAACAATAAAAATGCTTGACAAACACGTGAACACCCACAGTGCAACGTACACAACCAATATACCGTCTTTCTGAAATCAAAGATGTACATCTCAAAGAGAGACACAATACAGACGTGATACAGATTGCCAACCAAGTCCGCAGGCTATTGGTATAAATGTATTCCTTCGAGGCTTAAAAATAGGACCGAATGAGGGTAAGCCGAATTCCCCGTAGATCTAAGCCTATATCGGAGCGAAGAGGGTTACATTTATACCTATAGCTCGCGGACTTGCAGATTCGTCATCAATACTTAATATTTACAGCTATGCCTTGACGGTACGAATGCCCTATTGGTATCCTTTAAAAGACTTTGAAATTGAAAGAGACGGAACTCCAAGAGAGACTCAATACAGAGGTGATAAAGATTGACAACCAAGTCCGGTACCCTATTGGTATAAATGTATTCCTCTGAGGCTTGAACATAGGACCGATTGAGAGTATTCTTAAGCCTAATTCCTCCGTAGGTCTAAGTCTATATTGTGAGTGAACAGAGTGACATTTATACTTATAGCCCATGGACTTGATTGTCAATAGCAGATTCATCCTCAACAGCAGAGGTGTGATACAGATTGCCAACCAAGTCCACAGGCTGTATGTATTCCTCCGAGGCTAAAATAGGACCGATGAAAATAGTACGCTTAAGCCGAATTGGTCTAAGTCTATATTGTCAGTGAATATAGTTACCTATATCTTGGTTGTCAATAGTATATACGTCGGTGGCACTATTACAGATTTTACGGTATATTAGTCAAAAACACTTGCGAGAAAATTTT